>JAECUM010001792.1:0-171982 GCA_016617855.1 Megalonaias nervosa
GATACTTATCTTGTTGGCCACTGCTTGACAAATGTAAATGGTATCAACCTTGTTGACCAGAGCTTGACAGATGAAAAGGGTATTTGCCTTGTTGGCAACATATAGACAGATGTAAACATTTACCTTGTTAGCTACAGCTTGACAGATGCGTATTGGTATCTTCACCAGACACTGCAGCACAAAATAAGAAGCATAATGGCTGGTGGAACCAGCTGAGCTTGGTGGACATCCTGAAGGAAAAAAGAGTGCACAATCATTTGCTGATACACAGAGAAAAATCCCTTGGGGTCTTCCTTGCTAGTCACAGGGTCTGCACTAGCATGGAATCAACTGCCAGACAATTATTATTTCTTCTTGATTATTTGCAGTATTTTTGCTGAATGCAGAGACATACCAAAGACTAGATGTAATTGTACAGCATCATCTGCTTCTTTGTAATATTTTACTACCATCTATTTGTTTTGGAGCTGAAAAATATATATCAGGATACATCTAAACAAAATGAGAAACAATGGATGCTGACCAATCATGTTTTAATTTCAATGCTAACTTCATACAATCCAGTGAAACTTTCAAAAGTCTGAGAAATTTTACAGCATTAAAGTTCAGGAAAATATCGCAGTTTGTGCTTTACATGGGTGCAGATTTCCTTGAATAATGTTAGTCACTATTTATCCATGAATATATCCAACATAACATATGGATCAGAAATAATTTTATCTACTGTTAGACACTAATTTATGCTGAACATAGACTAACATGAAAGCAATTAACACATCTGATGTAAAGAGTAATCATGAAATAAAACATGAGTATAATAAATGGTAACATTATTTGCCCACTTTGTGCTTAGGAGACCTAAATGTACATACTTGTTGGGTATGGTAAACTGTGTAGATTATTGATCAACAGGTATCAACAACCTCCATCACTGGTCAAGGTATCGGATCTTTAACTAAATGTACAGAAACCAATACTTTCTTGTTAGGCTTGCTACCAAAAATGTATTGAAACAAACATAAACAAGAGTATTCTTCTGTTCATGTAAGTGCTGACCTTAATTCTGTACACACTGTATCGAAAGATTTTATTTATTTAGTTCATTTGAAGTTTAAGGCATTTATTCATCACAAGCAGGTTTCAATGTACCCTTCACTGTAACAATGTGCAAACCTTTATGCTGCAGCCACTACCAGAAAACTCATACCATAACCCAGTATTTGCAAATACAAGACAATAAAGGAACTAGTGTACCTCGAGTGGTGCACTGTGGGTCAGCTGCATGCAGTTTCATTAGTGTTGACTTTACATGGTTGGCCAATAAAGCTGTTGGCAGGTTGTCCATTCCTTTCTTGCTTGCCACTAGAGACACCAGCTGACCACAAGTCAATAAAACATTTTCCTGTTCAAGAGCCTGGGCAAACAACTCCTCTGATGCATGATTTGTCAGTTTGATCAGATGACCTGGGCAAGTTTCTAGGGCAAAAATGTCCATGGTTGCAATTCTTCCACCTATTAAAAAATATACCAATTTGAATAATGAACAGAAAAGTACAAACAGAATTAATTTATGTACATTTTTCAATGATGCAGATGGTGAGGTGAGCAAATAACACAATATTGTCATTACCAGTGTTCAGACAAGAATTAAACTTTTTAAAGTCTTAATGACATTGGGGGAGGGGGGTCATTTTCTCATCTAAGGATCTTTTTCTCAATGGAAAAATAGCAGTAAATATTTGCTGTAAATATATCAATGCACTGTATTTTATGTGGAGATATCAGGGATATCATCAAATTTAAACCTTCGAAGTAACAACTTTATTCATCTAAATTTTATAATAGTTCCAATGGTTCTTACCAACTGTAATCAGGTAAAAGAAAAATGAAAGAAAATTGTGAAATATAATCGTCAGACCTACTAGCAAAATATGCTGTCATAGACATACTATTTTCTTATATAGAAAAGTTTTTAATTTTGTCAGGTTTTCAGTTTTGTTCTAATAAGGTAGTCTGTGACTGGCAATAACAGTTCCTAGACTTGCAACTATTGTCATAGCTGTAAACATCAAATACAGTATGCATAAAGCATACATGCAATATACCCAAAACATCATACACAGTATGCATAAAGCATATATGCAATATATCCAAAACATCATATACAGTATGCATAAAGCATATATGCAATATACCCAAAACATCATACACAGTATGCATAAAGCATACATGCAATATACCCAAAACATCATACACAGTATGCATGAAGTATACATGCAATATATCCAAAACATCATACACATTATGCATACAGCATCCATGTAATAAATCCAAAACATATACAGTATGCATAAAGCATACATGCAATATATTCAAAAAACTCAATACAGTATGAATAAAGCATCCATATAATATATCCAATACATCATACACAGTATGCATAAAGCATCCATGTAATATATTCAAAACATCATACACAGTATGCATAAAGCATCCATGTAATATATCCAAAACATATAAAGTATGCATCAAACATACATGCAATATACCCAAAACATCATACAGTATGTATAAAGGATCCATGTAATATATCCAAAACATATGCAGAATGCATAAAGCATACATGTAATATATCCAAAACATCATACAGAGTATGCATAAAGCATACATGCGACATATCCAAAACACCATACACAGAATGCATAAAGCATAGATGCAATATATCCAAAACATCATACACAGTATGCATAAACCATACACATGCATCTAAAGTTCAAATACAGCAGATCTGCGCTTGAATGCACAATTTTCATCCTCTTATTTATCAACTTTGATTCACACACACACACACACATATATATATATATATATATATATATATATATATATATATATATATGTAAGTATACCATATTGCATCTCTTAATCTCAAATGGCTCTAAAGTTACTAAATAGAAAGAAAAGCATGGTACAATTCTAACATGACTCTGACCTTGAAGACAGGTCCCCAGTGTGGTACATGGCACACCTGCAAATGATGATATGCTTAGGCATTTTGCCCAAGTTCACCAACATTAATGATAACCAACAAAAACACTCTCATGATTTGCACAGGTTCTTGAAATAACAATAATTTTTCTCATCTTTCTATTTTTTTTTACTGAATCTGTACAAGAAATGGACATTTTCACCCCTAATGTTACCCAACAAAGAACTTAACTCCTCAACCATTCAAAATGCCTATAGTCTGTTCAACAAAAGATGGATAATATTTCTCACATTTTGACATACTACTAATTAACATTTGAGAAGCAACACATACTTATTCTGGGTGTGGTATGTGGCAATAAATACTTAGTCAAGTAAAATAAAATGTAAAGAAAATACTTGTTCACTAATACTGGCAAGTTATACTAAAGAAAATCATGATCACTACACGGAATGAGATGGGCATAAAAATTATAAACTGCTTTATCTCTCAAATTTAAAATTGTAATGGTTATAAAATAGTAACATATTTTTCCAACATTCTTCAAACAATTACTAGCACACAATGCTTCAGAATCTATGTTCATGTTCCATTCTTATAAAGCAGATTTACTTGGTGGGAGTAACATTTTCTGAGTAATTTTTGAAGTAATAGCCACTATATGGCTACCATTACAAACACTATGCATGGAAATCACCTCAATCTGACACTACAACTGGGGCATAACTGAAAATTTAATGCGAATTTTTAAGTAATTATGTTCTCCAAGAATACTTACCCAATCACATTACGTTAGGAATATTAGCCTGCTACCTTGTGAATCCAGCCTTTTCTCTGTCTATTTCAACAGACAAAGACAATACCTCTTGCCCATTACCTCCCCTTGGCACTGCCAGGTGTCGCTAGATTTTAGTTGAGCGAGATAGTAACGAGGATGCTTGCATGGCGGAGTGGTTGGGAGGGCTCTGAAGTAATGTGATTGAGCAAGTATTCTCAGAGAACATAATTTACTTAAAAATTTGCTTTCTCCTTTGAAAAGGTTACCCAATCACATTACGTTAGAATAGGAGGAGGGGATGCTGAGCATCTGACCTTTACCTCGGGTATCCTTCTAGGGAAGAATAGCTGAATTCCCCTATGTAAATGATAACCTGTTTGCCCAACTACATAAGCAACACAGTCTGGGGTCACTTGACTTGTAACCCTAACAGAAAGTAAAGAAGATGGATACTGAAATATTCTTACCTATAAAAATTCACCAACGAATTCAGTGAAGCTAACAGGCTGTGTTGATTGATTTAGTTGGGTCTGGTGGCTGTATGTGCTGCCACCACCGGACCAACAAGATATAAGGTCTGCCTCTGAGATGCTAAATCTTTGAGATAAAAACTCAATAAGGTAGACTCTGCATGCATATCACAGTTCAAAATGTTATGTTTGAATGTGGGGCTCGCAGAGATGGCTTGAAGCTTCTGAACTATAATCTTTGTGAGGCAACTATGATCTGGTGAGATATCCGAGTACACCGAGCGTACAACCCACTTCAGCCATGAAGCAAAGGCTTGAGGGGTGATATCCTGCACCTCGACTCTCACCAGAAGGAACAGGCATTTACTTGTGGCACAACTTGTCTCTGTGTGTTTCAAGTAGTGCTTGAGTGTGCAAACAGGATCTTGCGCTGCTGTTCTTGACCTGACTATGGAAGAGAATGAGTGATCGATAACTCTTTGTGACCAATGGATATTACCCGATTTTTGGCTACAAAGCCTGGTCGAGTCCAGAGAACCACTGAACTCTCCTATGGGAACTGAAGAGAGTTTGGGTCGACAGAAAGGGCATGCAATTCACTTACCCTGCATGCAGAAGATAAAGCTATCGGGAAACATGTCTTCTATGATAGGAACTTCAGCAAAGTGTGAGTTAGAAGCTCGAATTGAAACAAATCAAGCCATGTTAAAACCCAGGACTGGTTCCATTGGGAAACGGGGTGGGATTTTGGTAGACTGAGACCAAACAATGGGCTAAAAGATCTGACAGGTCTTTATATGCCCCAAAACATGTCTGCCATGATGCCAGAATGTGTCCAATATCATGGCAACATCAGCAGCCTTTGATAGAGATAGGGCTAACTGTTTCTCCTCAAAGAGCCAGAGAAACAAAAGTTCACCAGTTGAGGGATAGAGACACTCAGTGGGATGATGTTATTGGTATGACACCAGTCCCTGAAAACATGCCACTTTCCCTCATAAGCTTTTGGAGTGGAGGGCCTTCTTGTTCTCGCGATTCTCTCCACAACTTAAGGTTTAAATTGTGTATCTCACAAGGCTGTCCTGATAAAAGCCATGCATGGAGAACAGGATGGTCTGGGCAGAAGTAGAACACCCTTGGCCATGGTTACTTGAGAATATATGGGTTGGCTGGAATCTTCCAGGGCAGATCTATCACTAGATTGAGTGGATCGATGGCTGAGGACTTGCCTCATCAGAGGGGCTATAAGAATCATCTTGCAATTCTGACCCCAAAAAGTATGTATTATTTTATGTATCAGGACCAAGTGTGGGTAGACAAAGGCACACAACCCTCCAAACTAATTTGCAGTGCATCCACAGCCAAAGCTTCTGGGTCTGGGACTGGAAGGTGGGTAACTTGTGAAGCAACCTTGTAGCAAAAGATCAATCATTGGATGCCCCAAAATACACAAATCTGAGTGAAGACCGACTGATAGAGAGACCATCCGGTATGACTGACATGACCTTTCCTGGATAGAGTGTAGGCCAAGACAATGAGTCTGCTGGGAATGTATCTGATTCATATGCTGAAAAGGAGATTGTCACACCAACGTAGAAACTGCCAAACCCGAACACATAGGTTGGGTGATTTTGTGCCCCCTTGTTTGAGGAGATAGGTCACCACCATAGAGCTGTCAGACCTAATGAGGACCATTTCTGCATGAAAGTCGATCTGTTCAGAAGTGAAAGGCATTGATTTCTAGGATGCCGATGTGCTGAGGCTGTTCCCCTGGCTCCCATATGGTGCTTACAGTAGTGAATTATGGCTACAGGTGGGCACCTCAACTGTGCACAATGGCATCAGTATATACCATTATTTCCACTTGGGGCTTCTCCAGCAGGATTCCCACAGTCAGCCAACCTGGGATGTGCCACTGATGCAAGTATGATCAAATCTTGTGTGTGATCATGACTGTTGATGGAGGGGACTTGAAAAAAGACACCATTGTGCTGACATTGTTATTTCTAAGGGGCGCATAAAAGGATGGCCAAGTGGGATCAAGTCTGCCACCACAATGAATGAACCAAAGAGTTACAAAAATTCTCTCGCTGAAATCCAAGTCCTGCTGGAAATGGACTTACTGAGTTCAACATTTCTGATTATGCAAACACGAGAAAGTCGCACCAGATTTTGGTTGATTAAATATTCCATGCCCAGATGGAAAAAACTCTGGGATGATGGAGGTCTGACTTTTCCCAGTTCACTAGAAAGCCCAGATGAGCTAAAAGAATAACAATAAAGAAAATTATATTGTAGCAAAAAAGCAAACTCATATGAGGTGTCAAATTACAGACTTTATGGGCAAGTTCTATGTAAATTAGGCCTTTCAAACGTCAAATTGATGCACAGTCAAGAAATAAGTAGATCTAAAACAGTCAATAGCTGGGTCAATGTAAAATTGTCAATGAAACTGTTACAATCCTACAAAATTACACTTCACCTTAAAAGTAAAGGCACTCTGGCTGATGAGAAAACCAGATTTACAGGTTGCTAACTGTTACCTTCCAAATTTAATGTTTTTGTGCCTCCATGTTTCTGTATGAAGTCCTTCAATCTGCCATACTGTGGTTCAAAAACAAGCTTCCACTGACTCCATTCTGCTAGGTCCTCCAGTAGAGGGCAGTTATGTAGGCAGTTGAGGGCTGCCTCACGTGACTGGTGTCCCAAAATTCCAACCTGGGACTTGGATTGGGACACTGATCTGAAAATAGTTAAAAATGGATTTATTGGTCTCTTGTTTAACAAATTTCATCTTCATAATGTGATCCTGACCTTTGACCTTTTGGACCATGTATCCGCTGAGATCATCACTACTCCCAGACAAAAACAGATTTACCACAAAGACAAAGATTCTGAAAATGTGTCAGTGTGATCTGAAAATGTGTGTGTGTGATTTAGACTTTTTTATGTAGCTTTAACAATTTTTCAGTCATATTGCTATGATGTCTGCAGTGTTGCAGTTTAAAGCGATGTCTATCATTGGGGCATTATAGAGCAGACATGTAGCATCATGTCCCACCAGTCACATTATACTAACACCAGGCCAACCAGTCCTAGCACTAACCTCTTAATGCTGAGCACCAAGCAAGGCAGCTGCTAGTACCATTTTTTTTATAAGTCTTTGGTATGTCTTGGCCAGGGTTTGAACCCATGACCTCCTGCTTCTGAGGCAGATGCTCTAACAACTTTGGCCACTGGAGCCGTTTTCTGAAAATGTGCACAGTGTAAAATATAGTATTCTTACATGAGTTTCAGACCTAGTTGCCCACTAACTCCTAATGTTTCTTTTCTATCTGTAATTTTAAAATGTGTTCAACATATCCTGGAGTATCACCAGTGATTTCTACCCCCCCATCCGCCCTACTCTTGGGTCTAACTTGTAATGATTCTGACACAAAACTGATGCTGTGCCTCAAGACAACCAAAACTGCAAATATTTTATTTCATATCATTAAACATTACTGAAAATAGTCAATTCAGTGTGTTAAGAACATAAAAACTATTCGAAAGTAACTGATGCATGTTATTTTATCATATTATTTTTGTGGGAAAATATTTTCACAAATAATGTCTCCTTGTGAAATTAAAAATTTTGTTCTTGGGGCTGTTCCATTAAAATGTATGGGATCCAGAGATGCACCTTAAAATAAGTATATGCCAAGGTAGTTGGGTCTAAATTTACTTCCGTCCCTGTTTATTCAGTAAAATCACTTCACTGGATGGCTGAAATAATAGGCTGGGGAGGTTTGCCTAAATGTACAACCAATTTCAACTTCAGAAATCCAGTCATCACATACAAATTTACTATATCACATTCTAGTGGAGTGAAAATGGTAATGGAAATGGGTATCTCCAGGTCTATTGCTTTGAATGGATGTATGCCAAATCAAAAAATGTTCTGCTCAGTAAGCTATATACTAGTTGTTGCAAATACAAGAACATGATCTCACAACAGCATCCTGGTCAGCCCATATGTAGCTACTGTATTCCTTTAACTACAGTAACCAAACAATGACAGGTGACCAGTCTATATTGCAATGGATGCTAATGAAAGATAAAAATTAAATTCAATATCAAGAAGGTCTTCACAAATAAAAGTGGGAATTTCTATTAGATTTGGTAAAAAATATATTTACAACAAGTAAATGATGTCTACAATGATTTAAGTCTCATGAGAGTTGAGCTTACCTCATTCACATGCTCTTGTATAAAATAAGTGTTGCAAAAATGGCTTCTTTAGCCAGGTAGTGACTGCAATGGTGGAGCCCATGCTCCTTACAGTTCACACTCTTTCTGGCAAAACATAAAAAATATAAACTGTACTGTAGATATAATATTATTTTGGTACCTACTTAGAGATTAACCATTTAATTTTTGAAAAATAAAAAGTGTGGTTGTGGCTAGGACCTGAGACATTATTTTAACCGGGATATTTCTTTCCTTTTACTTAAAGATAATTTATTCTTTTTTAACTAATATAATGGATATAAAGTTCTTTTGGAGGATTATATCCTATAAATCAGAGCATAATTTTTTAAAGTTATTTGAACTGTAAATCTTTGCTAAAAATCCCAGTTCCACTTCACTCATAGAAGTTGTTTCTTGTAGATCTTACTGATGCTGGGGTTGCGAGATGCACAGTACAGCTACTAAGATATTGATAAATATATACAAAAGGGTCACATCTGCAAAGATGCACCCTTGCTGTAATAACTGACATTAAAATGTGTTAATCATTTAATCATTGCAGAAGCTCTTTTAGTGTGGTACATGTATGGTTTATATAGTATAAATGGGCTGTATTCCTCTGGATCTGTTCCATCTACTTGTTCTGGCTCTTAAAAGCTTTGGTCGTGGAAAATGGGGGGCGGGGTAAAAACATTATTTCTATAAAATTTTCACATGAATTTGGCTGAATGAAAGTGTTATTTGGAATGGTGAATGAAAGTGGTTATTCTGCATGTTGAATGAAAGTTATTTTGAATGCTGAATGAAAGTGGTTTTTTTGAATGCTGAATAAAAGTGGTTATTTTGAATGCTGATAGTTATTTTGAATGCTGAATGAGTTATTTTGAATGCTGAATAAAAGTGGTTATGTTGAATGCTGAAAATTTTTATTTTGAATACTGAATGAGAGTTATTTTGAATGCTGAATGAATGTCATTTTGAATGCTGAATAAAAGTGGTTATTTTGAATGCTGAATAAAAGTGGTTATTTTGAATGCGGAAAGTTGTTATTTTGAATACTGAATGAGAGTTATTTTGAATGCTGAATGAGAGTCATTTTGAATGCTGAATAAAAGTGGCTATTTTGAATGCTGAATGAAAATTATTAGTTTGAATTCTGAATGAAAGTTTTTATTCTGAATACTGAATGAAAATGTTATTCTGAATACTGAATGAGAGTTATTTTGAATACTGAATGAGAGTCATTTTGAATGCTGAATGAAAGTGGCTATTTTGAATGCTGAATGAAAGTGATTATTTTGAATGGTGAAAGTCATTTGCTTGTTTCATCCAAACTCATCGTTCTTACTCTGTCTCAGAATTATTTTTCTGATCATCACTATTTTACAATTTTTAAACCTGAATTCATCAGTAAAGATTAGCAATCGATTGATATTACTTAACAATTTTAGGGAGTACACATGCACTATGTGTAAAAGAACTCAATAATAGGATATTCCAGTCTTGGTCACAAAGACATTTGTTGCAATAATTTTCTCCAATGTCAAACAAAAATAACCCATGATGACCAAAAGCAGGGACTCTGTTGTTTCATTAGTACACAATTTAATACTCTTTTGGCCAAACCAATAAATTAATAAAAAAGGCTGCAATTATTACAAGTACTAGGTTATTATATTAATATAGCAACTGACTCTGAAAGTTATGGGTGGAATAGATTTCATGCTGTCCTAGGATGGCCCTGCGCCATAAAAACAGGTGCACCAAGTGATAAAATAATGAGAGAATAGGACAGGCCTGACACTCTAAACATTGTTTATTTTAGACACTGTTCAACTACTAACCCTGAATTAGTAACTAGTGCTGCCTCGTAAAAGACAGTGAAGTCTCTAGACAGGTGTTTGCCAGGCTTGTCTGCAGCTGCTTGCAGTCTGGAGATGTTCCCATGCCCAAGCTGCTGGACCTCTTTCACATGAAACTGGTTGCACAGGGCAACTCCTAACAGGTCCAACTTGGAAAAAAAAGAATATCCATTAAAATATACAGTAAAGCTTCCCTATACTGTTTCAGCTTGTAATGTTTTCTTGATGTTAGAATGTTGCTTACAAATAAAGAGGAACATGTGGGCCTGATATTGTTCACCTGAGTAGTTGACATCTGTCAGCTTATGAATGCAAATTCACATATATATTGAAACTAGAGGGGAAAAGAAAAGCTACAATTCTAATTAATGATGGTATCATTAATCGCCTTTCTTTCTCTCTCTCTCTTTCTCTCTCTCTCTCTCTCTCTCTCTCTCTCTCTCTCTCTCTCTCTCTCTCTCTCTCTCTCTCTCTCTCTATATATATATATATATATATATATATAACACAAACAAAATGACAAACAACAGTGTCAAACTTATGAAATCAGCTCAAGAACTTCTGGAATCATTTGATTCTTTTTTCAGAGCACAAAGCACCAAAATCAATGTCCTTACTGTAATTTGGTAATTAAATATTAGCTTTAACATGTGTTTGTTTATTTTAACCCTTTAAAAATAGAATTATAAAGCATTTAATATTGTTTCTATAAACATGAATGTATATTGTATCTGATAGCTGTAATTTCTGCTCAGTGCCTTAAATTTTTATATTATGAGATAAGTAAAGATAGAAAGAAAACAAAAAAATCATCAGGTATTCAAAACACTAACATAACTGAAACTGAAAGAAACAATTATAAGTGATATTGATATATAAAAATTATATTCAACATTTATTCAAATTATTTATTCAATCAAAACCATTGTCAAAAATTTTTTTAATCCTCCTGGAAACATGTCTCATTTTATCCATGCAAGTTAAACCCAAATTAACACGAAAACTGTAAAATACCAGAACTACTGCTTGAAGCTCAGTTACTAATAAAACACCTTTTATATACAATAATTACTCTAGAGTACTGAAGCTCAAACTTCACTGAATACTGGAGAAAAAAAAATCACTGAATCAACATCTTGTTAACCAAGTCTGCTGGTACACACAAATGTTTAGCAGGTAAAAAAAATCCTAAAATTGCTGAATTAAACGAGTCCAGCTTCCTCAAAACCATGGAAAATGAGGTCCAAACTTTCAAACATTTTCGTGTGAGCCTCAATTATCCATTTAACATGAACTGGCTTAACTGATGAAGTTTTAGGATCTACTAATACAGTACCCTGATCTTTGCCAGTGACATCTTCTATCCCTAAATGGTTCTCCATGACCTGTTTAGCACAATGGTTGTGGAAGTGTGATTTTAATTCTTCTTTGCTGTCTTTATTTATTTTCAAGTCTAGTGGCTGAAGATGGTTCACACATAAGGCGGGCTCAAAGAATAGAGTGATTCCATTGTCTTTCAATTTAGTTAGGATCTTTGTAATTTAATGGGTAGTCAATAGTTTGATCATGAAGATGCTTTGCATGAAAAGTGTGTGCCGTTTAAATCATCTGATGTACTACTGTAAGAGATTGTCTGGTTTCTTCATTAACTCCACTAAATCTAATATGAAACCCAGATACAAATAAAACAGGAACAAGCCAGTTATCTAGATTTCATTGTAAATATCTTATTTCTGTAGTTTTTGCTTTTATTCCACGAGTCCATATTTTAAAGGTAATTTTCATAAGACTTACGGTAAGAGTTGGCAGGTCTGGGTTCACATGTGCAATGATGACAGTATCAAAACTGACAGGGATTTGAGCTGAATTTTACCACTCTTAAGTGACTGTGCAAGTCCAATGGCCATGTAAATGTACTGATGATACAACTTTATGGACAGTGTCTTAAGTAAGAGATCATACCCATATACTTCAATAACTTAAAGCTGTTGGCTGCATCAGCTCCCTTTGATTTTAAAAGCGCTTGGATGAAAACAAGCAGCAAGTTATTGGTCTTGACAGGTGTTTGATTTGTGCTTATATAGGTGTTTTATCTACTGAAGTGACTGATGCCTTTTGTTTGCATAGATTTGTTCTTTTCTATTCTTTATTCATGGTCTTTCTATAGGTCAATCCATGAAATCAAATACCTACAAATATGCAAATTTTGACAGACAAATCCACAAAATTAAGTACCCATGAAAATCATTTTTTCAAATTCAATACCATGAAACTTGATACTCATGAAATTAAATGAAACCACAGTATTAGCCTACCAATAAAAAAAGAATAACAATCATCTGCTAAAACAAAACTTTGAAATTTCCTGCACTTTTCTTCACTAAAGGATTCAACTGCACATTTCTACCCACATTTAACCAGCTAACTGACATCAGTAAAGCCTTTGGGCAGTTCAGCTGTAACAAGCTTAATCAGTGATGCCTCTAATGATTGTCTGACAAAGAAACAATCTGTAAACTAGACCCAGTCACCTTTGAATTCAGTTTAGTCTGTGACACCTTTATTGATTGTCCAACAAAGAAACAATCTGTAAACAAGACACAGTAACCTTTGAATTTTGCTTCATTATTCTGTCTATTAGACAGCTTCATTGATAAAAGAATCAAAGACAATTTGATACAATAATATTTTGGCATACCCCATGATCAATATCTGGTTGCAGAGAGCATATGCTGATCAAAACCTATGAATTAATGGACATGTCCCACTAATAGAGATTTAAGCAAGCCTAGTGTTTTCAGTTTCAAGGGGAAAAATATATTTGACATTTTGTTTTCCTGACACTATTTACCAAAAATGAATCAGTTACATGAGCCCAGTTTTTACTCTGAGAAATGACCCTGTCAGCATTACTCAACAACAAAATAATGTTATAGTTAGATATTAATTCTTTATATAATTATTTATATATATGTGCTTGTTTCATACAAATTTCTATAAGGCCAGCTGGCTGGCCAGTAAATTTAAAGGGATGATGTGAGAACATGGGAAACATGCATTTTGCTCTATGGAGAAATAGTAACCATCTTAAAGACAAACTGTAAAAACTGTTACCAGCAATAAAATGAACTCTGAACTGGTCACAACCTTAAAAACAAATATACTGATGCCCTACTGGCTGTATTTAATTACCCAGAATTCATGATGAAACCATTTCTTCCTTTTAACTACTGAGTGCTGAATCCATCAGATATTTTGGTTATCAATAATACTGTTCAGTCTATGATTTTGTATATCAGCAGATCAGTCTATGCTGTTTGTTCTATGATTTTCAAGTAAACAGTTCAGACTCTGAACAGAGATATGACATATAGCATAATGTGCCAGAAGATCAGTCTATACAATTATTCTTTATACAATTTGAAAGCAAACAGTACAGACCCTGATTTTCCATGACATATTGCTTACTGTGATAACAGATCAGTCCATACTGTTCATTCTTCCTATGAATTTCAAGTAAACAGTACAGACACTGATCTACCACTTAAAATAGAGTGCCAAAGGATCAGTTTATACTGTTCATTCTTTCAATGATTTTTCCTGACCTTCCAGTACATTATGCATTGCCAAATCAGGATCTACACTGTTCACTGATGGGTATATATTATATAAAAGTAACTATGAGATCCTTTTATAGTTAAATTAAGGTAAAGACCATAACCAAATACCTGTGTAAGTCCAGCTTGGTTTGCCTGCTTGACAAATTCAAGCAGATCAGTCTGTTGGTGTTTGCAGGAACTCTGCCCATCTGATGCAGCACTTGCTCCAAGTGTAATTCCACCATTTTCTTCTAATATCTGGAAAAATGTACGTATATATAAATTCAATAAATATACAGAAAGATTGCTAAACAAACATAATTTAGCAAACATATGGCATATATAAAATAAAATCAACCTGCTTTGATTTCCATTACCATCTTAACCACACACAAATATGCTTTATTCAGATTAAATGTAATAATTTTTTATGGCGTGTGTGTGTGTGTAATTACCTGAAATTCATTAGCATAACTGTTACAACTGATATTTCCATCATTTAAATGATGTAATGACCAGACATTCTCAGATACAGTTTAGAAAAATTTGTTCAGAGATTGCTGATAATGTCATACTTAGTAGTTGTGCATAACAGCTAGGGGCTCTTACAACCTCATAATTATGAGGTGAATTCAGAAAGTTCTGGACATTATTGCACTGTCCAAAAAGTTCCTTATTTGTAAACAGAACATCAGTGTATCATCTCAAAGAACTCCCTAAGCTTTTGTTGTTGTTGTTGTAGAGTTTAATGCCATTTTTCAGCACAAGATAGGTTATACATGGCGGCCAGTATAACTGGTGGAGGAAGAACCCTGGAAAACTCCGGGAAGAACCACCGACCCATGAGAAGCTACTGGCAGGCTTTCTCATGTACCCACGTTAGCCGAGCATGAGACTCGAACCCACGCAGACAGAGGTGAGATGGCAATGATCTGAAACGGTGAGGCTTTAGACGACTCAGCCACTCGGGGCCCCCAATCCCTATGCACCTCCATGCACTTCCTAGTCTGTCTTGTCCAATTATTATTCAAGATGATGGACTTAAGTACTGGTGCAATGTCATGGAGTAGATGAAGACCTCATATACTGTTGCGCAAAAATGTCCAGTGACAATAGCCAAGTCAGGCATAGGTACACTACTAATTTTCTCCAATCTAAACATTATTTTCTCTTGACATGCATTCAAAAGGGTAAATTCATTTTTATCACCTGTGGAAATCTCATCTGAATATCTCTGGTTACTCTTTTCATATCTGGCAAGTAGCTGTTTGGCAATTTCAACCCAAGTCCATTTCTGGTCAACCATCAACAAAAAATGAGACCCATCTTTCACAAACCTTTCTGAGCTTTAAATGATTCTTCATTATATTAAAAACAGCTAACAAATTAATACATTGATAAAAAAATATCTTCCACTGTGTATCAAGCATCTTCATCAATTGCCACATGACAGAAGCTACTTCCACTCATGAATCACAGATAATAGTCTTCCAGAATGTAGGTAACTTCCATGGATTTATGGCCATTTTTAAAACAATGATATTTGTAGAATATAACAGAATTACGTCCATAAACTTTATCAAAGTTGACCTTGATATCAGTCAAAGAGTACCCTACAAATGCATGGATTCTACAGTATGCTCTATCCTCAGTGGCAGAATTGTTTCTCCTCTGACATTTTTATTGTCACTGTCTTTTACCTATATTATGTCACATGCATATGTCTGCAGGTATCCAGCAGTCTGTACGAGCAGCTTATAAAACATTTTACCTATTGATTGGCATTTAATTTATTCACAAGTTTAAAACAACAAAAAAACGTTACAACAAAATATATTCAGATCTTTTCAAATACCCATTATGTTTGTGTTTAGATAAGTTCATCCAGGATTTTACTGACAAAAACTATATTTTAAGATCAATAAGACTGCACTGTACACTCACAAATGTGCTATAATTAGGAATTATATAATGAAGTCTATGTATGCATTGAAAGAATTATCAAATACCTGCTTGCCCTCAGAGACAAGAAACTGTAGAAATCGTCCCTGCTTCATATCAGAGAAAGAGGTAAAGTTGAAGTCTTCTAAAAGCCTTTCCTCTATCCTATCCAACAGAGAAAGGGTAAAAGCACCTCGGGATATACACTTCTCCAAATACTCATTCAGTTTTTTGCTAAGCTCATCTGAAATTATTAGATTTATTTAAGAATACTTACCTGATCATAACATATTGGAAAGTACATCCATTATCTTACAAATCCAACATTCCCAAGCTGAAATATAAGCAATTAAAATAACATGTCTTTTGGCTTGTTTAGCAACAAAAGTGCTAAAATGTTTTCTCCTTCAAGGCTGACTAGTCATTTCCCTTGGATTGAAGAAATGGCATCAAATCACATTAACCACTAGTTACTATTGGAGCAGATGGACATGCCCTTCCTGAAATGTAACAGTTGTGGGGGCTTGAGAGAGTGTGCCTGTATTATGATCTGGCAAGAACCATATTTTACTCTAAAAACTTGTATCTTCTTCAAATACATTACATGGTGATAACAGGTATGAGGACAGGTAAAATGGATGGAGTCACCCTATCCCAGTGCTGACATCATCTTTGGTCCCTTAATATACATGAAGCAGCTTGAAGTTTCATGTGAGATATGGGCATGAATTAACACTAGATCTATGCATGGATGCAGTTCAGAGAAAACATTTTCACTCCAGGAAATCCATCAGGAGTAGCCTGCTTTATAGCACAGCTGTTGAATGAACTGGCAAGGTAGCATGTTGTACTGTTGATATGGGTCTCACCAGGTCAAACTTAGCTCCCTGGAATGACAGGTCTCTGAGGTAAAAGCTAGAGCATGTTGTCTTTGATCTCAGCCCAATGGCTTAGATGATTTCAGTTACACTAGAAGACCTGCCAACCCTTCACGAGACCATCTGAGTAAGGCAGCTGATTTTGTTCCATAAGTTTGACCAGTTTTCGGTCAGGTGTAAGAATGTATCATAAATGCTACTGTAAAGCTGGAAAAAGTTTCAATTGTTCAGTATTCAAAACATGCAGCAATGGTAAATATTATGTTTAACTGAAAAGTTTGTACAGTACACGCAGACCTTATCTACCACTAGAACAGTTGCACAAACTTCAGTTCCAAACCCTAAGCAGCTCAATGGCTTGTTGCTATCCCTCAACTTGACATAAGTCTTCAAATTGGCATGTGCTGTCAAATAAACATAATTGTGTCCCTTCCAGCTTTTATTCACAAGAATCTGACTATTGATTCTTCTGTGCTGATTATTAACACTTTTTAAGAGGTTTATTTTCCCTTTCATCTTCAACATGCATTGCTTGCTAGACACCATTTGAAAAAAATTCTATAATCAACAGTTTTATCTTGCATACACTTTGCATGAAAATATATGTGCAGTTTAAAGCATCTGAGGTACTGCTGTAAAGTTAGTCTGGTTCCCTGACTAATTCCATTAATTCTAATAAGAAACACAGATCCAAATCAAACATGGATGAACCAATTTATTTGAAATTTTTGGCAACAATAATTTTTCCATAGTTTTTTATATTATGCTGTAAGTCCAGAGTTCCAGATCATTTTCACAAAAATTAGGCAAAATCTTAGGGCTTAGCAGGTCTGCACTAGCTGTCGCACCCAAATGCTATGCAGGTTGTGATCATCCTAACCTCACGAGTTAATATGCTTAAGAAATTCATGCAGTCTTGGGATAGTTCCTTGTAGGATAACAGATAGCCTGTGCAAACGTAGATATGAATTCCATCACCTGCAGGGTAGAAGATGCAGCTGTTGCTTTGGAGAGTGAGTGTTGAACTGCCCTGGTAAGTGCATGAGCCATATGGAGTAAACTTCACAGAGGTGAGAAAGCTCGTAGGAACCACTAAAATGGTGAAAAGGCACAAACAGGAATGGTATTTACAAGGCCTTGAAATGAGCACGCAGACCAGGAACAAGAGAGAGCAATAACTCAATTTGGTGCTAATCTCTCTTTCCAAAGGAGACCACTCTAGTTTGACATCTTTCTTGGCAAGCAGACAACTTTTCTGCACTTTTGTTGCTAAAACAAGTAAAAACACATGGTATACATCTTTTTATTCAGCTTAGGAGGGATGAATTTGTGAGGCAGAGGATGTACTCTTAATATATTATGACTGGGTATCTGAAGAAGAAATATACTACCTGGTAATAAATCCATGCACTAATATGTATCCCCTTACTGATGCTGAACAGAATTTTCCAAGAAAAGTTTAGAATTTTTCCCTATAGTTATCACATAACAATGATAATAATAATAAACATAAGCAACTTTGTTTTATGAGGGTTACAATACGCTACTTTGCCCCAAAGGCCCCACGATGTAAATATGAAATGTTGAGTATATTAAATGTATATTTGAACCACAAAAGATCCACTGTATCACTATAACCATTTTGCAACATCAAACACCAAATGATAAGTGATAAAGGACTTTTAATTCCCATGCCCTAACATCAGGGTTGCTGTAATACTATTCACCTCCATCCATCTGTCCATTCACATGTCCACCTGCCCAAAATGTCTTATCTCATCCATCTGTCTGTCCATTCACATGTCAACCTATCCAAAATGTCTGATCTCATCCATCTGTATGTAAACTCACATGTCCACCTGCCCAAAATGTCCAATCTCCTATAACACTTGCTGTAATACTTAGTACATCAGTTTTCCATGTGGTAAAAATGTACAAGAGAAATATTATTTTTTGCAACCTCCCAAAGGGAGGGTGCCAGCTCACAACTGAAAAGTACACAAACTGATATTACATTTGTAAATATTTCTGAACAAAATTTATATATGCAGTCACAGCAGTAAGAAAGAGATGTAATGGATATCTGGCTACAACATCTGGAACACTGTCTAAGGTGGCACCATGGGTGGGGAGAGATGAGGGTATAAAATAATAGTATCAATTAAGCAACACATAATAAAAAGAAAGATATTTTGCAATGACCAGGAACTGAAACTGCTCAAAATTATTTCCTTGACATTTCTACAAACAACAATAATGGATCCAAGTTACAATACAGGGACTGTTTCATAATGAGGAATAGGCATGTGCAACTTCCTCCATGATGTGGGCCAGATAAACAATTTTTAATGCCATACACTATGATTTAAATAAGCTGAAAAACAACCAGGGCCAGATGTAGCCCATGGTCATAGGTCACACATGCTTGCTGAAAATGTTGTCTGTACCAACAGAATGCATCAATGAAATTATATACATCTAGTTATATTATCTCTGCTCTACAAATTTAAAAATAAACCTGATTTTCTTTCAAAAATACTTGAAATAATCACAACATCACAACTCCAAAATAGATAAAGGATTATTCTAAATATGCAAATGAGCCAAACCACTGAGACTGATTCAGAAATTTAATCATGGAATAGTTATTTTTAGTGGTCCCAACCTATATGTCTGAAAACTGAACCAACTACATGCAACATGAAGTCACTTAATAAAACTGTGATGACAGGAACTTGTGAAACTCGCGTATCAGAGATGCTTACAACTTTGTTCTGAGAACTACATGATCATTAGCTGTGGAGCATGTCGGATGTTTTTTTACTGCTGCCAACTGGTAATGCCTTTGATTAATCCACATCATAATTTTGGTATTCAAAGCAATTTCATGGTCTGATGGTAATTTATTCAATTACCTTTTTTACAATTTGGGTAAAACACTGCCAAACTTAAGCATCAACTTGAATTCTCCATTTTCCAATGGGTCTAAAATGTCCAGAAATTTGAATTCTCCATTTTCCAATGGGTCTAAAATGTCCAGAAATTTGAATTCTCCATTTTCCAATGGGTCTAAAATGTCCAGAAATTTGAATTCTCCATTTTCCAATGGGTCTAAAATGTCCAGAAATTTGAATTCTCCATTTTCCAATGGGTCTAAAATGTCCAGAAATTTGAATTCTCCATTTTCCAATGGGTCTAAAATGTCCAGAAATTTGAATTCTCCATTTTCCAATGGGTCTAAAATGTCCAGAAATTTGAATTCTCCATTTTCCAATGGGTCTAAAATGTCCAGAAATTTGAATTCTCCATTTTCCAATGGGTCTAAAATGTCCAGAAATTTGAATTCTCCATTTTCCAATGGGTCTAAAATGTCCAGAAATTTGAATTCTCCATTTTCCAATGGGTCTAAAATGTCCAGAAATTTGAATTCTCCATTTTCCAATGGGTCTAAAATGTCCAGAAATTTGAATTCTCCATTTTCCAATGGGTCTAAAATGTCCAGAAATTTGAATTCTCCATTTTCCAATGGGTCTAAAATGTCCAGAAATTTGAATTCTCCATTTTCCAATGGGTCTAAAATGTCCAGAAATTTGAATTCTCCATTTTTCAATGGGTCTAAAATGTCCAGAAATTTGAATTCTCCATTTTCCAATGGGTCTAAAATGTCCAGAAATTTGAATTCTCCATTTTCCAATGGGTCTAAAATGTCCAGAAATTTGAATTCTCCATTTTCCAATGGGTCTAAAATGTCCAGAAATTTGAATTCTCCATTTTTCAATGGGTCTAAAATGTCCAGAAATTTGAATTCTCCATTTTCCAATGGGTCTAAAATGTCCAGAAATTTGAATTCTCCATTTTCCAATGGGTCTAAAATGTCCAGAAATTTGAATTCTCCATTTTCCAATGGGTCTAAAATGTCCAGAAATGTTAGGAACTATTGACAATTATTAAAAAATTGAACATATAGTGTAAATTCAGGGACAGTTCAGATATTGATATTCATAACATTAAGTGAAATAAATAAAAAGCTATTTTGAAACAAAAAACACCAAGAATAATACCAAGACCAAGGTGCCTTACAGTTAGGTACTACATTAATGAGATACATGAATTATTATTATTGTTATTATTATTATTATTACACAACTATTGAACATACCTTTCCTTGGTGGCTGCTTCTGCTGTTGCTGGTTAACTTCCATTTTTCTGGCCTCCTCTTTCTCACTAAGTTGTGTCATGAATTTTCTTGCCTCTTCCTGAAGTGTTGTGTCGCTGATGCAGATCGCTATGTGAAATAGCAACTTTGCTAATGTGTCTTCTTTCATTATCTGTCAATCACATAACAAGATTGTTTAAGGACTTATAAATACTAAGGTCTCAATTTTTAAAGGTCCTTTCAAATACAGATTGATTGGTTTGGTGTTTTAATGTTTCAAGGGACATAAATACAAGCAGGTTATATTTGGTGAACAGATAGGAGTAAAGTGTTTTGCCCAACAATATACCACAGTAAAGAGCCAGAGCTTTGAAAGGTTTCTGTATTTTTTGTATCTACATCCTTACTTTGTGGTACACCAGTATCAATTGTCCAACACTGAAAGGTCTCCATGACAGGACACTTTAAGACAAAGTTGGTCCAATTCCATTCAGCATGTTGATGAGATAAAGTTGTGTAATGTTCTTCTCCATTAAGTGGTGGCTTGAATTCATTTGTACAAGTCTGAAAGTCATGTACACCGGGATACTTTTCTGTAAAGTCCAGTCAACATTGTTTAAAATAAAGAATTTTCTTCTTATATATAAACTGCATTCTTTTAAAAAGTCAAAGATTCTTTTCTGCCTGAGTTTCATCAAAAAGCTGCTACATTGAAATGACATAAAATTTCAGTCCTGCAATTTGGAAGTCAATACCCTCAACAAGAAATGTGCTCCACTGTCAGTGGAAACTTGCACAGTATGCATTCCACCCTAGGTTCAACCTTCAGGAGGTATGCATGGGTCAGGTATATATGTCATATACATTAGCAACATACCATCTGTGCAATTTCTTCAATAACAATGAAATCACTCACACATGTGAATCATTCAACATAATCATGATGCAAACAAGCATTATTCTGTTTATTATATACTTGATGAAAAATATTAATTTACATTCCTCTCTATAAAGAAAATAATAACTTTGTTAAGATTCTGATGTTGACTGAATGAATGCACAGTACCAGCTAGAGCAGTACAAGAATAAATGAACAATGATACAACACTGAGATACATGCATTGTGATATCAAACAAGTAAAACAAATGAGAGACAATATGTGCAAACAAGTCTTTCAACATTGTTTTCAGTAATACACTGTGAGAAATTATGAGAAATAAGGGTGAAATATGCTGCAATAAATTGATGTATACAGTAAATTTAAATAAAAGTACACTGATGCATCATGTTAGCTGTTACATAGGGTCTCAAGAAGAATGGACCTTCACTGTACTATTTTACTACTCACCCCCCCCCCCCAGTTTCTAACCCATGCGATTTGAAAAAACAAAAAGCATCAAGGATATAAATAACTTTGTCAATTTGTTCATTAATGTATGATTTCTAACCTATCACCAGGGGGTCCCTAACACTGTCTTCTTCGCATTTCAAAACCAATGGGGAGTTTTCAGTTTGTACACTGTTCACTGTCCTTTTCTGGTTCCTTGAAATGTCTATTTTCAGTACTGGGTGAGGTTCCCAGGGCTACACATCCATAGAATTTACAATCTATGCTGTCCACATCCAATATTTACAATGTCTAGTTTTAACATTTCCCTTAAAATATTTACAAAACCAAAAAGATAAGAGATTTAACTCTTATGCATATGGGTTTAATAGGAAGTAACTCTGAAAGTTATTAAATTTGTGGAA
The DNA here is from genome assembly GCA_016617855.1 of Megalonaias nervosa. Taxonomy (NCBI): domain Eukaryota; kingdom Metazoa; phylum Mollusca; class Bivalvia; order Unionida; family Unionidae; genus Megalonaias; species Megalonaias nervosa. The sequence continues at coordinate 22,657 of JAECUM010001792.1, forward strand.
TTATTTGTAGCTTATCAAAGTGATGAACTACATTACATATTTGTTGTCTAGAAAAAGAGACTCATCATAAAAATATAGATACTGCGTTAGTAAAGAGACTCCCATTTGGTCTGAAATGCAAACAATATCGTAGTGTTTGGGACTGCCTGGTAGCAATCGTGTTAGAAATTATAAATTAATAAATGAAATGAGGAAGTTTTGTACATTTTTTTATATAGCTGATTCTTTTCATTTTTAGAATTGGCAGGGGGTACAAAATGAGCAGGTGATGGTGGTGATTGGTTGGTAAATGCAACACAGTCTTCTACTTCCATGACTCCACTAGTACAATCTTACATTTTCTGATGGGAAAATAATAATGCTGATTGCAATGTTAGTGGCAGTAAAATTATAAAAGTTTTGAAAATTGGAGAAAAAAGATTGCTAATTTTATTAATTGGTATATACTATCTATGAGCTTGGTAATTTCTTTGGCAGAGTTACTGAATTATTACTTATGAAGGCGTAATGGTCCACCTTGTATTCACTTTATTTTCAATTATCTGGACAATCAGCTTTTGCAAACCACATCCAGGTCTTAAAAATTATGGATAAATGATATTTTACTGTTTTAAGTATCAAAACCTAAGATGCTGAACTGAACCCATTATATTTATTGCCAAAGGCAGACTTCTGGGCAAGGCTCTCAACTTTGAGTTTGGGAGACTGACCAATTGATTAATTGTCATTTAACAGCATGCAAGCAAATGAAGTACTAATCAGTTCTAATTCAATAGGAGCAAAGTACACTGCCATTAGGCACACCACTGCAGCACACATGGCCTGGTTTGCATGGGATTCAAACCCAAAACCCCACTGATAGTTTATTTGGCATACAAATCACTAAGTCACAGTGGAAAGTCCATGCTTCCAGAGACTACCACCTTCCTTAGTTGGATTTGAAGTTTTACAAATTTGGTCTATATTTTTCTACGTTCTGCACTTCCAATGTCTTGAAAACTGTTGTCATGAGCTTTTATTTTTCAAAATCTAAAACAGAGCTTTCAACTCTGTGAAATGTTAGGCACGCAAATATACAGTTGTAGACTCCAGGACATACCTTAATGAACTGCGTTATCGCCAGACTTATTGTCTTCATCTGTGTTCTTTCTCTGCGGGACGTGGGCTGCTCTAACATTACAAGAACTTCAAACTTCGAAAAAATTTCTACCATTGCAATTTCTGGCTTGAGCTCCAAGTAATGTTTTTGAATTTCCCCATCTCCGTCACTTGACGACCTGAGAATGCTCAATCTGAATTTGTCAAAGCTTGCTTTGATTTCACTGACCAAGTCATTTTGGAACTTTGCATAAATCTCTCGTCTGCTGTTTGCTGCATCTCTCTGTGCCTTCTTTAGTACCTAGAATTAAACAATTAAATTATAAAATTAGGTTGAACTACCCATTAGATCCTCTCAGATGATGTGGACTGGAACAGATTAACTATAAACCCTTACAACCTATCAGAACTGAAAGTAGCCTATTCACTTGTGTGACATAAGCAGAAGTATGTATACCACTATAAACTGGATTCAAGATGAGAAGACAAAGCAACAGAGAAACTGCATTTAAATAGCTATTAAGTACCAGTAAAGTACTTAAATCCTGTGTGAGGAAAAACTTGAAATGTCTCCTTTATGATGATTTAAGTTATAACTGGATGAATGTGCCAACAACATAAGAAAATTAGTATGGAATCGGTGTATGTGTGATTTGGATTTTTAACATAGCTTTAACAATTTTTCAGTCATATCACTATGATGTTTGCAGCGTGGCAGTTTATAGTGATGTTTAGCACTGATGAGGCATCATGCCGCAGACATGAAGCATCATGTTCCACCCAGTCACATTATCCTGATACCTGGCCAACCAGTCCTAACACTAACCTCTTAATGCTGAGCACCAAGTGAGGCTGCTGCTAGTACCATTTTTATAAGTCTTTGATATGACTCATCTGGGGTTCGAACCCATGACCTCCCACATCCAATGCAGATGCCTTAACCCTTATGCCACCGGTTGTAGTCGTGAGAGAATAATAGAGTTCAATCTGCATAAGTCAGTCACCTTTTGTTGACTGCAGGAGAGGGATTTGGCATTATTAATATTTTTATTTTTTCTACTGGCAAAAAGGAGTGCTTATGGAGTAGAATATAATGGGGTACAAAATCTGCAGGCTTCTGCAGACTGTAGCTAATGACAGTGATAAATTTTAAAGAAATTCCATTTTATAATGATCAAGAAATACAGTAGTTTATTGATTTACTAACAACTGAAAACAGCTTTGCAACTGACAATACCAAGATTAATTACAAACTGTTTGTTATATAATCAATACAGCTGAAACTAAATATTTGAACTGGAGTACCTTTTGTGTGAACATTCCAATAGAAAACTGGTATCTGAATGTTTTTATGTGTACCAGGCAATCTGACTGAATTAAAGTAAACTGTATATTATGCTATACATGGGAACAACTTTAAGCCTGTAAATCACCTGAAATTTAAACTGATCAAAATGTATATGAATAGTCACACTTCTCACAACATCACAATTTCTATTCATTGTCACTGAGATACTCTTCCAACACATAATGTATAATATTGCAAGATAATGAAAAACACAGTCATATCAGACCCACAAAAATATGTTTCCTACTGCACTGGTTTTAAACTTAAGAGTAGGTAGGTACTTTTTTTTAACATTATATATATATATACATTATAATGTTTAGTATATATGATATACTAAGAGCTTCAAGTACTAGACAAAACTGGCTCAATTGGATGCATAAAATCACCTTCAATTTCAGGAAAAAAAAATTTTAAATTTATTTTTATTTTACCACGGGGGGAAGAAGCTAGGGTTGCCAACAAAAAACAGAGATGGATGTCTGACCAGAAACATGTGTTCTTTTGGTCTCAAAGTCAACAAAACCAATACAAATCAATCAAGTTGGATCCACATATCCAAATTTAATTAAGTTAAACTGGCCATGTGTCAGCGTAATTTGGATTGTTAACAAATCACTTACCAGATAAATTGTTCTCTACATTTAACTGAACAGGTAATTGAGTTTCTGCTCTTCTTTAACTATGTGTATAATCCATCTTAAGCACTAAAGGGATATTCAGAGCTGTACAAAGGTTTAACATAAAATTTAAGATAAATATGGAAAATAACACCTACATTCACTTGATTTGTACCACAGTAGTTCGACACCTGACAAAATTTACTCCATTAGATGACTCAGTTAACACTGATTTCAATGCAGATTACAGGTGTATGTCTGAATAAATACCAAAGAAGACCAATAAAAGATGATTGATTTGATAGCTAACATCAACAAATGTTCAAATTCCATCTGAATACATTCAAATAATATTCAACTTTGATAATTTGGTATTTGTTTCAGTTCTACTCCCAATTTACTATATTTAAAGTCTCTAAAATGTGATTGCAAGTTACGGTATATAATTTGGAAATACCTGTGCCATTAAAGGCATGCTGCGGATTCTGACTCCAAGGTAATATGCATTTTCTGCCATGTATTGCCCCACAAGGTAATTCATGAAGTCCTCTAATTCCAAACGTGATGTCCATTTTTGGGTCTTGTCCAGGTAGTTGCGGAAATGCTCAATAATGTCTATGCTTGTGATTTCTGGGACAAGTGCTTGATCTGGAGGAAACTTGAACTGTTCAAAGACCACAGGCAACCTCTGGATTGGACCTAGCTTCAGATGCAAGAAGTCCTCTTTGTTTGGAACAAAGTCACGAAGACACTCTGTCAATTCATGAAGAGTACACAAAGATCTTGATTTAACAAAGGCATGGACATATGCATTTACTTTACACAACAATCGGTTATGTTCATACACACATTTAAGTTGGTCAAGATAGCGAAGCCCAAGTTCATTAACTCTGCTAACCTGATACCGTTGAGTCAGCAATTTTTCAATCCTCTCTGGCGACACATACTCATTTGCCTCGGCCAGAAGATCCATGCATTCTTTAGCCACCCTCTCTATGTCATCCTGATTTGGGTGTCCTCTCTTTGGCCTGTACACATATGAGCAACTTATTTCTTTCTCCTCAAAAAGTTTTTTCTCAATTGGGTTCACCTGAAATGAAGACAAGCCCATGTTTTCAGAATGAGCCAATCTGTCAACAGGGGTCTCTACAGTTGACAAAGATCCTGTCAGTTGAGCTTTTGCTTCTGGTACTGGGATATTCATTTCAGAAAAATCTTGTCGAAGTGACTGGAGAGTTGATAACCCACCAGCTTGTACATTTGATCCTTCCTTTGTAATCTTTAAGGCAGAGGGTTGTTGAGGAATGTGAGAATGTGAAACAATATTCATCATTGTTGGCTGTCCATGCAAGCTTTCTCTGATGGCTCTGTAATCAGGATAAAGGCATAATTTTATTTTCTTCCCATGTTTTACTTTTACAATATTTTTCAAGTAACTCCAAAGGGTAGAAAGATTTCTCAGTCCAAACTTTTCAGCAACTAGATCAAAATTGTACTTCTGCTTAAAAATAGAAATAACTTCAGCTTGTTGTAGACCATCTGGATAATCATTCAAAATGTCGACCAAATACAGCCTAAAAATAGTTTCAGGTAACTCAGGTGGCCAGATAATTCGAGCTGCTGAACTGCTGCTAAGACTTTGGACAGAATCATCATCTGACTCATCTGAATTTCCAACAGGTTCAATTGCTTTAGGTACCACTGATGACACTGCTTCAGCTGACTTTTTGACTCTTTCTACAGCAGTTCTCACTGGAGCTGCTGGTGTTGTGCCTTCTCTCAGAGCTTCATATTTTGCTCCTGATGCAATCATTTGTCTTTCTGCAGACTGCTTATCTTGGTTAATACCCAAGGATGGGTTTGTAGTTTTTGCTGTTGGTGTTGCAGCCAGATTTTGAACAGGAATGTTTGGACGCATTAATGGTGGAAATTCCTGAAAATTCAAAGGCTGGATATATTGCGGCATATAAACATGTGACTGCCTCATTTGCAGAACTGCTGGTTGTCCTACCAAAGAGTTAGCATGTTGCTGACTCAGCCAAGCACTTGCTGCTTGTTGTCTAAGTAAAGCGTTTCCAGGTGGCTGTTGTAACAAAGAGTTTCCTAAGGTAGTGCCAGGAATGTGCCAGAAGAAACCTGTGTTTGGGGGATTGACAGAAATCAGTGGACTTGGCTGTGGAAGCAATGAAGCACTAGCTTGGGGTGACTGAGTTCCTTTCAAAGAATCCCCATTTTCTGTGGAATCCTGTGATGCTGTCTCATCATCTGATGACACATTTTTCTTGTCACACCGATTGGCAAGGTCAGATCTCTTTGAAGAAATAAGAACTGACTGCCTCATTTGTTCTGTGGACACTCCATCAGCAGAAGCCATGTCAAATGCAGGTGGCAAGTCTGACCCTGAAGTTGCACTGATTTTTTCAGACTCTGTTAAAAGCAATTCTGCCTGTACATTCTGCACGGACATACTGGAAATAGCACTGCACTTAATGCTTGTCAAGGACTGCTGCAAAGAAGATGCAATTTTTTGGTCTTCATGTGAGTGAGACAATGTCCAACCTTCAGATGATGGAACATCAAAGTCAAAGCCAGGCTTCCTTCTCAAAAGCACAATGTCCTTTCCTTCCTTCTGAACTATTTCAATTTCGTTCCATAAATCTAAAAGACTGGACAATTTTGACACTCCAACCCTCGCTCCACTTACATGACGTTTTTTATACTTCATAACATAGTTCCAAATTTCATTTTTGGGAATTCCATCAGGGAAATCTTTCAAAACATCAATAACATCTTTGCGAAGAGCATCTTTAAGAATTTCTTGCCGCTCTTTTATAAGCTTTTTATCACTCATTGCTGAGTCTATCTGAAAGAGAACAAAATACTTTGTAGTGTTGCAATATTTTGTCACATTTCCTTCTGTATCTTATGGTGCTGAAATAATTTTCTGCCATTTTTCCATGAAAACTTATTTAGTTGTAATCTGATAGAAAAGTGTTTGCGACAAAGTCCATTCAGGACATCTACTTCCAACTTCTAATAAAAGTCACATCTTAACAGAACTTAATAAATGTTGCTAATCATATCAGTTGGCATTATGACTATTTTGTCCATAACCACACCCAATACCTATGTCATGTGGAAATAATATAAGTATTCTTTCTTTTGATGAATATTACTCGTGATCTGACTGCATTACTTGAACAGTAAGACTGCATTACTATAACCATGAGACTGCATTACCATAACAATATGATTGCATTACCATAACTGTTAGGTATATTTAATTTAATTACTTGTTTGTTAGTTTTAACATTTTTTACTTTTTTATTTTATTTTATTCCATGTTATTGTAATGATAATTTTGTCTACTGGATTTGATTTTTTTTTAGAAATTCAGTTCGGTTTGGCCTGATAAACAGCCAGTAGTTGAAACATTATATCTTTTGCTGACCTAGATTCAGAACCAGTGTCAGTTTTGGAGTAAACAACTTTTTTATTCATTTCCAGGGTGGGAATCATTGATTTTAGTTAAGGCTATGCTAGAGTACGTGATTTAAGGCATGTAATGTTTTTACGTTGTTCTTCTAGAAGGTGGTCAATGGACCACATCCGGGAATCTGTTTTGCATATTAGTTGGGCTTATAACTCATGTTATTATAGTGAAATAGCCAGTTGTGTTTTAATCCTTTGAAGCTCAAAAGTGTTTTGTTGTGACCAGTTTGAGTCGAATTTTTAATTTTTTGGAATTAGTAATTCATTTCTCTGGAAAACATACATATACGTGCTCCTTACAGAATTCTTGGACAGACACATTTATTGAAAATTATTCGGAATTCCAAACTGGAATATTATTCTTTGTGATTCAACAAGGAACTGTCGACACAACAACACTGTGAAGGTTACGGCATACGTCATCACCTTCCATCTTGGAATTCGGGATTTGAACTGTGATTTGCTTAGGACTTTTATTTCATAGAACTTATATTTTTTAATTCTTGGATTAATTTTGGATTTGATTCATAAACCATAAGTCCTTTTTCTCATTTTAACCTTGTTTTTCTAGGGAAATAAATTACTTTGTTAAATTTTACAAAGCTTGTTGGCTTCACCTTTTTCTTGTTACTTTTGTACGAGCCTAGACACATAACAATAAGACTGCATTACTATAACAATTTGAGACTGCATTATCATAACAATGAGTCTGCATCACTATAACAATGAGACTGCATTACTTTAGCAATGAGATTACATTACTTTAACAATGTGACTACATTACCATAACAAGGAGACTGTATTATCATAACAAGTCTGCATCACTATAACAATGAGATTGCATTACCATAACAAGGAGACCGCATTACCATAACAATGAGACTGCATTACTATAATGAGACTGTATTATCATAACTGCATTACCATAACAAGAGACTGCATTACTATATCAATGAGACTGCATTAATTACTATGACAATGAGACTCCATTACCATAACAATGAGACTGCATTACTGTATTAATAAAAACATGAAATGGGCCTTTAAATATGACATGCTGCTTTGTATTAGTTCACAACTATTAATGTGTGGAACTTTTTCAAAGAACAAACATTTATACAAAAAAATTACTAAAACAATCTGAAATCTGGAGTCAAATAACTGTTGTGAAAAAGGACATACTTGTATGTCTCAGACTAAACAGAATTCTATGCTAGCAACAATGACAGTAAAAATGAATGAGATCCCTCTATAATCTCAAGAGATCAAAAACTACCTGTTACTATAAATATGCAGACAGGTATAAAGGTGATGTAACTTGGATTACTTTATTCATAACTATGTGCAGTTCTAAATAAGACTGTAACAGGGGGCCCAAGAGCCAGATATTACCCACCTGTGTACTAGACAATTCTGTCTGTGAATGCCGATTCATACATGCATTGAACCTGTTGAGAAATAAGGTGGTGCTCTTCAGTTTCATATTTTCCATAGGGTTAGAATTTTAAAGAAAAAAAATTCCCCCAGGTTTCCTCACTAGTTATACTGGCTATTTAAAAAAGACCTTGTATATCTTAGGTATTGTTCAAAGAACCTTTAATTCCCTTTATTTTGGTGTATGATTGATTGGTGTAATATGGGTTATAGAGTATACAGCTTGGCCTTACTCCAGATGTGCACCTTTCAAAAAAGTGCTAGCTCCACTTCGTCATTTTCACTTCCTAACTTCCGAGGTAAATTGTAACAAGAAAAACAATAACTTTTTTTACATTTTATATATCTGGTAATTCATTCATTGCACTTTCAGAAGCTGGTATTGTCTAGTCTCGCAAAATTCATATTCCCTATTTTAATAGCTGCTAAGGATAGTGTACTTTAGACAAATTCCGGCTGATTTTTGGAGCACAAGGGAGCAGTCATTTTAGTCAGCAGTGTGCTAAGATCATTTACAATTTCCAAAAGTACAATATCCTAAGAAATGTCAGCCACATTACATCAAAGTAGCATAGAAGTATGCCAACATTCTCTCCACTGTGCATGTTTTAAATGCAAACAACTTCACCTAACATACGTCACTCTCTCAAAAGTACATAATAACTGGTGAGCGCCCCCTAAAAGCTCTGAGAAAAAGCTGCTACATTGTCTACTAATGTTGGTGTGATTCATCTTTTTCCAAATTGTACATATATCAACAGTTTCTTGGCATAAAAAGGTCCAGTCATTTATATAACTGGTATTGTCCCCTTGGATTTCCCCAAGCCATTGGGGATTTAGCCCTAAGTAATAACTTTTCACAGTCCCACTCTTAAAGGATACTGCACTGTGTATACAATCACCTGTACAAAGCAGTCGCATTGTCACAACAGCTAATGGAATTTCCACCTGGCAAACTTCCTATATAAATGTGTGTAACAGTCAGCTGCTTTCTGTGGTCAGGAACCAGATATTTCCTATCCAACAGTGGTTTCTCCCAGCCTTGTGCAGTCAATGAAGTGTATCAACAGTGACCACTCAAATTATGCAAAGCATTGTTTAGATAAAGGCATATCATGTAAACTGATGTGCAAAGATTTCATAACCTACATTTACTCACTGTAATGTTATACTGCACATAAAACAATCTTGATATAGTAGTAATAATAATAATAATAATAATAATAATAATAATAATAATAATAATAATATTCAGTGCATGGTATTTGTTCCAAAAACCAATTATGAAAGGTGAACCTGTATACACACAAGTCACAATGACCAGTTCTGCCTTGTTTCCATGGGTGGCCACTATTGAGAGGTTCATCTGTATTTAATTAGCATTACAAAGAGTTAATCTGTGCAGCATGCATGCATTCCATTAAGATCCCCATCCAAGACAGCTGCAGTGGCTCACTTGTTAAGCTCCTGGACATATGACCAGAAGGTTATAGGTTACAGGTTCAAGTCCAATGATTTGATCAGCTGAGGATGACTACACAACTTCTCAAGATTTTTGTTATGGTCATGGGTTTCTAATATCTTAGTAATTAAATTTGGAAATGTTTCCAGTTGAGGCATACACGATCATTCTAATTGTTTTCAAAGAAACAATTCTGTTGTTTTTTTCAATAATTGTTTTTGCCATATATTTTTGTCAACATTTTCACAATTTTCTGTATATTTTTAAAAACTTTTTTTCCACTTTTCTATATACATATTGTTTTCTATATACTTTTTGTTCAAGAATTTTTTCTATTTATTTTTCAAATATTTGTTTTTCTATATATTTTTCAAATATTTCAATATAATTTTTTTCTCAAGAAATTCACATATATTTTGAAATCATTTTCTCAAAACAATTTTTAAATAATTAAAACACATTTTCTTCAATAAATCATCGTAAATAAACATGAAAAATTAAGTTTTATGGGGTCAATAATCACATTTTGCTCTAATAAATCAAAAGCATAAAGATCAAGATGGCAATTATAAACATTATATACAATATATTTTCTTCAAAAAAATTCACAAATTTATTGCCTTAACAATTTTTATGATTTCTTTCTGTACAGATGTTGAGAAGCTTGGCAGAGAATACCATGGAAAATAAGAGCATCCTGGCATGCCCTCAAACATTCTTTGCGAACAGAAAAGGAGGCAGCAAAAAAAATCAGCATGAGTGTGATGGAATTGTATAAATCCCTTTGTTATTTATTAAATACATGTACTCGGGTTTTGCTTTCTTGTGTACAATGATATCCGAGGGTGATTTATGTATATTGTACAATATTTTGAAACACTGAGTTTGGTTCATCCTATGCCATATGTGCGAAGTGTTTTCAATGGGAAAAACCGATATTCATCAAGCACACAGACAATGTAGGGCTACATCGTCTGTGTATAAATACCTCACCGCAGGATGAAATCTTTACACTATGGAAACATCTTGTCATGCAGTCTACTTAAGGACTTGCATCTTCAGCTGTAGAGGTATGTGAGTTATTTATTAATTTCTTATGTATATTATAAATTATAACTATTGTACTCCCACATTTATTTTCTTGTATATTTTCTAAGTAGCTCCAGCTTGCGTAGTATAATGCAAATATTTTCTATTCTTGTACGTGACTTAACAGGAAATCTATATTAGCAATAAAGTTGCATTTTATTAAGAAACATTTAGTACCATAGGATTCTTATCGGACACCAGTAGGTTCACTTCTGAACCTGTATATTGCTTTGTAATGTTGTGCCGATAATGTAATTTGTATAGCTGACATATAAAACGTCATTATTTGTTATTGTATCTGCCCGTGTCATTCTTAGTGCATGGTGTTAGATTTATTTTCAGCTGATCAGAGCTGACCATGGTGATCAGAGCTGACTGTGGCAGCTGTGGAGCTGATCCATAGCGGTCAGGGTTGATGGGGTACCAGCTGTAGAGATGACCATAGAAGTTGACCATGATGGCTGTCATGCTGGACACAATGGCTGTGGAGCTGGCAACGAAGCTAGTTGAACGGCAGCCATACAGCTGATTGAACAGTGTGTTGCTGGTTGAGTAGCAGGTGATCAGGTGTTGCTGACCGATTGGTGGGCGCTGATTGCTTGATTTACCAAGGAACTGAATGGTGGTCAGTGACTACCTGTAATGCTGACTGCTTGATTGACCAGAGTGACTAGTAGCCAAGTATGTTAGTGACGAAGTGTTTTGTGTAACTCCATACATGTAATCTTTTAGCCATGGGCTAATTTTGGGGTTTGTTCTACCCCGAGTTTTGGGACTGTAAACTATTTTGCATGATATCTGTCCCAATGTTTCAACTTTTACTGTTTGAGCAAAGTACATCATTTTTCACTATTTGAGTGAATACATTGGTTTACTATAAGAGTAAAGTACATCATTATTACTATTTGAGTAAAACACATCATTCTTTTCGTCGCGTGAAATTACTGTGAATCATTAACCTTTGTCCTTGTACTGTGTAAGGTCATTTACTTGTATTCACGTTTATGTTACATTATTAGGTTCATGCGGATTGTGTTAATATTGTCCAATATTTGGATCTTACACACATAAAAATTTTTTTCCATTCAAGTCATTCATCAACATTGTCTTTGTATCACCATGTATCACCATCAAAAGTGTTCTGTTATAAATCCAAAATTCAACTCAGTTATCTTGTTACAATGAGGTGTAACAATAGCCAGTGAATGAGCCTGTCATTCCAAAGTCTTGAGGGACATAATGGAGAGGCAGGTCCAGGTCACATGCTATATCCCTACCTGCAAAGTACCCCGAGTCCAAAAAAGTGGGTTTAAAGGGCCAAGCAGGTAATGAACCCTATAAATGGAGGTGGAAATTAGAGTTCGAGCCCAAAAGCTCTTCGGGTATTGACCAGTAGAGACTAAAAAATGGGGCAGGGCATACTCCAATACTGTAAAGTTGCTAACAAGGACCAATGTAATAATTAATTAGTGAATTTTTTCAAAGTTTATTAATTATGCAAATTCTCACTCATCTGGACCATGTGTACTTGGGATTTATTATTTACTAATCAATACAAGTAGGTCATGTATACATTCTGACAGACACTATCAGTAGTTATTTATATATACACATATTCAGACTGATTTCTGTGCAGGCTACAAATACAGACTAAAAAGGGTTATGCAACAGTGAAGTATACATTCTGAGGATACACGCTATATTAGTTATCTCCCCTTACAGTAGATCAAAGGTCAGTAGCACACAAAAATGTAGACACACAGATTTATGCAAGAAATTACTGCAATACAACATACTGTTAAATATTCTAATTGTAACAATGCTCCAAATTTGGCACCTTTCCATTAAAACTTGTTGAAAATTTCCTTTAATATAAAAACTAGGACATTTTCTAGCTAAACTGAACAGCCCTTATTAATTTCTTAATTTTGATTACAATGTTATTTACAGATTATGCTGTTCTTTTACAAATCCCAATTATTACCCATTATAAGAAGTATGTTTTATTCTATAAATGGCTGGAAAAAAAATGTGTAGCAAATTAGTCAAGAATAGAAATGATGACTTTGAGAAAAAGTATACCCTACTGTCAACGTTTGGTATGCAATTTTTGGGTTTTAAATCTTAAAGAACCAATTTATACCCCCACATTTTTTTGGTGATGGAAAATGAAGTCTTATTGATTTACTGGCAGCAAATTGAAAACACTGGGTGGCGTAAAGGCAAATTATTTGTTCAAGACTGAATCATACTTCCTCATTACTGAAACCTAGAATATGTTTAAGTAATCAATACATTTCTACCACCAAATAAATGCCTTTATGTTTACAATATAGAAATTGTTTCTTGACAATGAGAAAATTTGTTAAAAACTCACCCCTTTAAAACTGCATCATCATCAAACTCTCATTTTCAGAACAGCTTCCAATGAAGACCATCTTTCAACTACCTCTCCTGACATTCATATAAATGAAAGCAACATTCATTCGAAAAACCAAGTTATCATATGCTTATTTATATTTCTAAGAACTGACGTATATCTGTGCTATTTTAATTTCAATAATAAAGTTTCTGGAAAATTCCCTACACACCAATAGATTACTCAATCAGGGGAGACAATTCAAATGATATTCTACTTTCAGTTTCAATTGTCAGAAAGCTTGGGGCCATGTACATATTCTTTATGAAATGGACAAATCTGTAATTGGTGGAACCTAATAAAATAAAGCATCAATAATCACATTACTGAATGTACCAGCAGATTAACCACACTTATCTTCACCATCAACATCACTATTAATATCATTATTGTTATTATTATTATTATTATTATTATTATTATTATTATTATCATCAGGGGTCAAGCTAGGCTTGAATTTTAAAAAGTGACTTCGTTTTGGATTGGGTGAAGTGGAAACAAAATATGTATGTATGTGTGTGCTTTGGGTGCTCTTATTTCAACTGTCATCTATTTTTCACTATGCATAATTGGAAAGTAATAGTTTCTCTTAAAAAAGTAGTGCCAATTCATGCATCTGATGGTAAGTCAAAGTACATGAATACATGAATAACCACACAACTGATCCTCAACCTTCTGAAATAAAGAATTAAAATTTTGGACATGATACAATGATCTGGGTAAAATGTCACTTAATTTTTAACAAACCCTTTTATGGTTCAAAGAGGAAGTTAGTAAAACTAGCTGGAAAACATATAAATGAGATATGTGTGGGGACATATTTATTAGTATTATTATTGTTGTTGTTGTTATACAGGTGTATAGGCAATAAAAACCTCTCTTTACATTGGCAATCAACCAAGCTGAAGTAAATGCATGTGATTAGGTTTCTAATTACAGAATTACTAGGAAGTAAGGAGTGGTGAATATATGTTCACAGTAATAGGATCTGAATCCAGGTCTATGTGCATGCATGCACCCATTCAAATAAATAAAGTAGAACCATAGTAATCAAAACATGCGAGTAAATCAATCAATCAAAACTCGCTGATAAATGCATTTCTATTCATTACAGACATTACTAGGAAGTCAACTTCAGATCAAGTTATTGGATTTAATATCATATCTGCACTTACAGGCTTATTCAAACAAGAAATAAAGAACAAGTGGCCCATTTGAGAATGACACTGCTCACATGCATTGTTGATATATGTTAGCTTGTGAATGCAAATTCACACACGTATTGAAACTGTTGAGGGAAAAGAAAAGCTTGGAGAACATACATGTGATTGTTACATTGTTAATACTAGTGTGATTCAACTTCTTTTCTATATAATTAATTTCTGGGCATAAAAAATATTTGACAAAACAAACCACTTATTTCATGGTTTCTCTAGTTCAAAAAAAATTTCGTCAACATTCAGTGGTACATTAGCATCATGTGACTAATACTGCAAGGCCACTGTGCCAGGAAGCTGTCAAAATTTGTAAAATTCTGTTAAGCAGTGTTTGGGTAAAGTTGTGCAAATGTACTATGGCAGCTATATGTGATAACCAGATCAGCATCATTTATATAAATCAGAAAGGCATTCAATGTTAGATACTTTCTGTTAAATTTGTTCAGGGTCTGTCAAGTGGTATTTAGAAGTTTTTAAAGTATTTTCTATATTTACCAAATGCAGCCATATTTGATGGCAGATTGGCAACATTTGTATAAATTTAAAAGCCCTTCATGTCTGAATGCTTTGTGTCAAATTTGGTAAAATTTTGTTGACCAGGTTCTGAGAGAAAAAGTCATTTAAAGTTTTTCTATTTTTATTAATGGTGCAATTACTTGATGGTGAACCTTGAAAGACCTTTATGTTAGAATACTCTGTGTCAAATTTGATCAAATTCTGTTTCACATACTTTGCGAATTCACTGAAAGGTTTTTCTTATTTTATTACAATATCCATACTTGATAGTGGATTACGAATCATTTTGAATAAATCTGAAGACGTCACACCAAGATGCTTTGGGTAATGGTGAGAATATCTGATGATGGATCAGCATCATCTAAACAAACATGAAAGATCTTCATGTCAGGATAGTTTCTGTCAAATTTGGTCAAATTCTGCTGGCCAATTTATATGAAGTTGTTTAAAGGTTTACTTATTTTTTTAGTAACGGTGGCCATATCTGACTGCAGATCACCATCATTTTAACAAAATGTGAAAGATGCTCACACCAGGATGCTTTGTAACGAATTTGGTCAAATTCTGCTGAGTGTATTTTGAGAAGTCGTTTCAAGGTTGTTCCACCTTTAGTAACAATCCCCATGCTGATATCATTTGAATAAAACTGAAATTGATTCTGTCTAATTTGGTTTAATTCTGTAGGGCAGTTTTTGAGAAGCTGTAAGCAGCAGTTGCAAACAGATGATGGATGAAGGACCATACTATGAACTCACTTGGCCTTGTTCCCAGGTGAGCTAAACACAAATGAGATTAGATTAGTATACTTATATACAAGATAGATAAGATAGGTATGTTAGTAGATACATGTTCTGTAAATATAGAACATAAGATCCTTGCTGACAAATGAGAAATAATTCAGAAGAATTATCTGCTTATAAAATGGGTTGTTGTTGTTGTTGTAGGGTTTAACACCACTTTTCAGCACAAGATAGGCTATACACGGTGGCTGTTATAAATGGTGGAGGAAGAACCCGAGAAAACCACGGAAAGAACCACCGACCCATGAGAAGCTACTGGCAAGCTTTCTCACACACTGACATAGGCCAAACCCAAGACTCGAACCCATGCAGACAGGTGAGATGTCAGTGATCTGTAACAGTGAGCACTTTAGACCACTCAGCCACTCAGGGCCCCTATAAAACAGGTAAACCCCATGCTACCACATATTATTTCCACACCAGTGATTGAACCTCTTGCATAGGTCCCGAGGGAAAGGGCTGCATGAGAGACAAACCAAATGGGTATATGAATTTGTCTTGTAATGCCTTTGTTTATCTGGTCACAGGCTGGGAATCTCAAAAGTTTCCAAGCTATGACCCAGGAACTGAGTCCTGGAGGTGGGGTTATTGATGGACCCCTGGGCAAATGTCAGTTGTACAGATACATTTATTAGTTTCATGCCTACTAAGTGTGTAAATGGTTATATGTGTGTGGATCTCAACAATTTCCTTAATTTGGGGCTAAATTCCCTGGGGTAGGGACACTGGGGTTAGTATCAGGTGTGTGTGTGTGTGTGTGTGTGTGTGTGTGAACTAAGAAATGTGTACTGACAACAAAGTATGTTTGTAAATTTTACTTATGTCCATGAACTAGTTCAATTTAATAAACTGAGTAGAAAAAAATACATCAGGTATGTGTTATATTTGGTAGTATAAAGCCAAAGATCCTGCATGATCAGTTGGGGGAGGAGGAGAGGAACTTTCTATGTACTGCTTAATATGAAGAAAACTATGAAGAAAAAAGACAAAAATAAATACTATACCTGATCCGTTTTTCAAAGACGACACATCTAACTTACCTAAAATAAGTGACAGTCAATAAAACTAAAGTGAAACTAACTGAAGGTTCCCAGAAAATGTACTCCATGTCCTGATCACAGATAATAACATAAATAAATAAAAAGCACAGACCTTTCAACTACAAGCTGATTATACAGATTGGTTGTAATAGCTGCACTGCCCTTTTGATATAATGTACTGGTTGATCAAATGTCAATGATATATGGGTTTTATGTTTGCTGTTTTCCAAGTACATGCTTTGAACTTGATAATATGTATGTATCAGCAAAAAAGGACTTCCTAGACTTCATGCTGAAAACTCCTACATTCATCATGTAAATGACCCAATCATCCAGTAATTTGAAACTTGCAACTTGTATTCAAGGGTTAAAAAAAAAAAAATTATGCAATCTGGCAAAACTCCAGCTCACTGAGTTCTATATAATTTAAAATTGTGGGCTACTACAAAACTGCTGTTGTAGCATGCCAGAATAGTAACTAGATATGTGTGCATGGAAAAATGCCCCATAGCAGTACCTGAAAACTTGATGCATAGATAAAAGGCCAGAAAGGGAAACACAATATGCACTACCACATATATAATTTATTTCCCTTGAAGAGAAAGTGAAAATTCAAAAGGCACTTACTATATTTGTGAACTAAAATCCCAAATGTTCTATCACAAATCCAAAAGTATGCAATGTTTGGAATAAATTCCAATAATCTTTAATGTCCTGATTTAACAAGAGTCTTGAGTATCTTAATGTGTCACAATGATATAATCCAGGATCTCCTTGAATGAATTCCAAATAATCCCAAAGTAGTTGTTTTAGTCCATAGAGTCAATGAGCACTTGTAATTCCAATGAATAATTAAATAATTCATCTCAAATTATATTGGAAAACAACTATAAATGATTCTCTGAGATTAATCATGAAACAGGAACAAATACTTATTTACAAAGTCTCTATATATGCACACTTCACTTGACCTGTGACACACTTGATCTCCTATAGAAAAACCCACTAATTCATGAACAAGGTCAAGTCTTAAACTCAAATTCAAGTAACATCTTGTTTACTTCTTAGAATCAAGACAAAAATCAGGTAAGCATAACTCTCAAAGGAAAACAATTAAGCACACAATAAAGATTTATATAACACCTGAAGACAAAAAGAAAAAAACCCAATTTTGGTGAAACTACTGTTACAACTCTATGGTCTTAAACTAAGTAACAGAAAAGAGCAAAAACCAACAAGTTTTGTAAATTAAATAAATAATTTATCAGTGTTTCCATTTACCCTGATTTGTGCTTCTGAGACCCCCAAATTTTTAATTTGACCCCCCGTTTTGATACCAAAGTTTGTTTTTTCCTCAGTCTGACCCCCAGTTTTGACACCAAAAAGAGATTTTTGACTCTCAGTCTTGCACCCCTAGGGGATACATTGAATTTATTTTCCTAGAAACAAAATGAAAATTAAAAAGATCTTACAGTATGGTGAATTAATTCCCAAATAATCTGACCAATTCTATCACAGGTCCAAACAAATGAAGTTCCAATTGAATTCCAGAGGTATTCCAGATAAGTTCTAATACTGAATGTGTTGATGTGCTTAAAGACTCCAATGTGCTAAATGTACCCATGGCCTCGATTGTGATGATGTGCTAACAGTTTTTGGATGAATCAAAATAATATAGTCAAAAATGTCCCATAATTTCAAATTATTGTTTCTGCCCAAGAATATGATTGAGCACTTTGTAATTCCAGTTAATAATAATCTGAATAAATCAACTCAAACGAAAAACTGAACACAACAATAAGATTCTATTCCAGATGTTAAGGCAAGAATGAGTAATATTTTTCAAGTAAACAAGAGTATATAGAAAGCTAAGAAACAATAACAAAGCCAGGATGTAGGTCAGCCTCATCTCTAAAACATTCAAAGATGTCAACAAGTTTAGGAATTTTCAAGTGAAAATCTACGTCCTAAACTCAGATTCAAATAAATATGCTTACCTCCAACTATAATGATAGGAATGTTTAACCTACACTCTTAGCGAAATATTAGTTATGTATAATATTGTTTACAAAATAAATGTCACTGGTCAGGTTCACTATGAACTTGATTCTGGACAAGGTCAAGTACAAAATATAGATGTACTTAATAAAAATCATTATGAAAAACCAATAAACAATATAAATTAAATATACATATGATAACACTTCCTTATTATGATCAATTGCTTTGTGAAATCCTTAAGATTGAAGATAAGAATCAATTTTGTATTCACAAGCTAAAGCAAACTGAAGAAACAAAATTTCAGGAAAACTGAACCTGAAATGCATACTTACATACTTTAGTGAATCAAAATAATAACCTCATTATTATGGAAAAGCAGATAAAACACAAGCAGATTTAGAAGAAAGGAGGAAAAAGGGCTTGGAAAGTAATTTTAAAATAAAATCAAGGAGCTGAGTCTGGAAAAAAATTTCAAAATATTTCATTAATCTTGAAAAAAGAAATTACACAAACAGAACAGAACAATAAAAGAACTGATGAAGAGGGAACAAGGTAATAGGTCAAAAAGATGTATTAAATTAACATAAAGATTTTTATGAAAAATTATACAAAAGCAAAATTAATAATTTGCAAACTCAAAACTTTTTTCAGCCACAAAAAAAAAAAAATCTTTATGATCTTGAAGGAAGCTCATGTGAAGGTAAGTTTACATATGAGGAAAGCAGTTTAGCACTGAAAAATATGAAAAATTAAATCTGCCCTGGTTCCAATAGATCTGCAATTAAATTCAACACATTTTTTTTCAAACGTCCTTTACAGTTTTCTCTTAATGTCTCTAAAGCTGGATATGATATACAAAATTTTTCAAAATTTGGTCAAATTCGGCTGAGTGTATTTTGAGAAGTCGTTTCAAGGTTGTTCCACTTTCAGTAACAGTGCCTATATTTTTTGACATGATGTTATTAATGCTTCATCACTATGGAAGACTGAACCATCTAACATTCATAAATACATCCCTCAACATATTCTTAATTTAGTTACTGTATGTACTTGCTTATAAGATGAGTCCAACAGCAAACTGCACAGACCTAGATCTGTCATCGATTAATGAGCTGGCAGATCTGGCTCTATGCAGTTTGTTAGGAGTAAACAGTAGAACAAACAAAATAGACCCTGATCTGAAGGCACATTATACAGTGGCAGATCAGGATCTTTGTTGTTTGCAGTCTGACTTGTCTTATAAATGAGTGCATACAGTTCTAAAGGTAATTTCAAAATCATATACATGATGGAAAATGGTCTTGAACTTAACATCTTTTTCATGCACAAAGTCTCTATTAAGTTTTAATTAAATAAATCCCAAAATACCAAACTAATAACTTAATACAGTACTTTGCTCTTCTCTCAAACATATCAGTCAAGTGGAAATATAAAATTAAAAGATTTTTCTGAAAGTGAATATAGCTTTCATGTACTTTCCAACAAAACTTACTCCTTAGGGTAAGAGAAAGGAATACCAGTAAACTGATTTATAAGGACCTGATAAGACCCAAGATATAAAAACCAAATGGTGAACTGAAACTTGATCCAGGCAGCTAGAGTGTGAATTTGGTGCAGATGAACGGACCAACTCTTGTTTTCACTAAACTTTATATACAAGACACAAAATAATAATAAGTTTTGCCACTCTCCAAAAAATCCTGGCAACCCTCCAGAACATCCTCACAACCCTGATTTTCATTGTAACAAGGGGATTGGGAACCACTGATGTAAAGGAACATGTATCCCACCAACATTTGTTTAATAACAATTTTAAAAAAAGAATATCAGAGATGGTTTCAGCATTCAGCAGTTGAAAAGAAGAAATGGTCTTTTCTTGAATTACTGGAAATTCATTTTGAATAGTAGAATGTCAGTCCCTCTGATGAATTCTTGTTACTGAACTAGCCTCACAAAACCTGTTACAAAAAAAAATGTGTTCTTTACTGACATCAACTGCAGACATGTATATGCTTATTCAAAGACAAAATCTCTTATGCTTAAAAAAAATTAAAGGATGAAGCACTGTCATTACAACATAATCACAGAAAGAACTATCTACATGTACCTATCTATATACCTATCTATCCATCAGTGTATCTACTGACCTGACAGATTTTGTGCTTTGTAAGTAATCATACAAATGATGACAACAAATTTTTGTCAACTGGCCTTATTTGCCTGACCTAAACTTAACCAACGTCAATTCAATGTCAAATATATGTCAGTTACCTACTTGGATAGTATGGTGCTTGCTCAAAGAGAGATAATAAATTTAATGAATCTACAGCTGAGAATGACACCGAAATGGACCTAAATAAAAACTAAATCAGTCCATACGGTGTAAAGTATAGGTCACAGTGACTAAATTTTGGTAGATTGGTTTTCTATCCAACAAGATGTATTGACAAAGAAAGTTAATAAGAGTAATAATAATTATACAAATCTGTAAGTTTAATACATATCTGTGTGTGGAGTTAATAATATGGGTGGGTGGTGGTGGTGGTTGAAATTAAATGTACATAATCTTCACTTCCATATCAACGTCATCATAGGAACAATGTGTATCTCAAAGTTATGATAACTGCTTTGTGAGCTATATGGTAATGTCAACCTTGAAAGCTTTCATATCTTTGAACTGCATGCAATACTCCAAAAGAACATCTACACAAATGACAATGAATTATGGCTCATGATAGCTAAGAAGTGAGGGTTCATGTCTTCTCTGGGTCATTATCTTAATCAATTTTGTGGGAAAAAGTTAACAATGATGCATCTCAGATATAATACAGATAATATGACAAGAACATTAAGGATAAGTATAAATGTTTTAATTCTCTGTATGAATTTCACTCCTCTTCTTAACATAGACATGTAAGTATAAATGCATAATTTTAAAAATATAAAAAACATACTGAATTAATAGCAAGAGTTGGATGCTGCTTCCTATTACAGCTGGTGACCAGGTAATAAATGGGCTCTGATTGCCCCAACAGGTGAATGGGCTTTGAATACCCCGACAGGTGAATCCATATGACATTCAAGGACAAATGTCAAAGTAATTAAGGGGGTGGGAGTGTTCAAGCTGAGGTATACGAGGTCACTTACAGAAAATACCAACCACCCTAGCTGATCAGTGCTTTTTAGTCTAGTGGTATCTGAAAGCCTGAATGCATGATATGAAATAGATTAATTCATGATGGTGACAGTTTGAATTTGTAATCCATCCCAATCACAATACTACTAAAAGTACTTGTAATAATAATAATAATAATAATAATAGTCATAACAAGAAGAAGAAGAAAACGAGGAAGAAGAAACAAAGAAGATGACGAGGAAGAAGAAGACAAAGAAGAAGAAGATGATGAGGAAGAAGAAGAAGCAGACACAGAAGAAGACAAAGAAGAAGAAGAAGAAGATTATTAGTCACAATACCAGTAAATATTTGTTACCATGATCTTTCCTTTGGAGGTGGGGAGGGGGATGATTATTGCTTGGCAAGCAAATTTACTTGCAAGTAGGTAAATATTTGCAGAGAAAAATAAAGACTTTAAACAATTTTCATCATATCATCCTTGCCAAGCTAGTAAGTCATTAAGATGCATCAGTTAATTTTTGGCAAGGGGTAGTCAGGATTGGCTAAGGGTAGGCAAAAAAATTTCCAACCCCCAAATACAAATAGTTTCGAAAAGTACTCTTTCTCTGATTTTTAGAAATAAAAGAACTTATATCCATTATATTAGTAAAGAAAATTATCTTGGTTCAAGACGAATTCCCAGTACCCACACATCCACTAGAAAAACTCTCCCTGGGGTACTGGTTGGTTCACTAACTACTGCATGGTTTGTGAGATTTCAATGACAGAGTACCCCTCTTCTTTCAGTAAATTTTTTACAGAGTTTTTATCCGATGTTGAAAACTAGTGAAATAGAAATTCTAAATGACACTGGGTATTAGACTCTAATAGGATTGATAAATTTTTAATCATAATTGTGATTTAAAACAAAATTGTCATGGATTTCATAATGGGAATAATATCAGCAATCAGAATGCCACTTTAATCAAGGAAAAGTTTCTTAATGAATGATGGATCACAAATTTTCTGCATGGCACGCTGGAAAAGTTCTGAACTAGAAAATTTCAACAACTGCCAATACTTCATTTAGTTAGGCAGGGTTACCCATGACCAGACCACTACTTTCTAAGGGCTTGTCTCTCTGATGTTTCACTGCCTTATTTTAACTTTGACTGGCTATCACCTGCAGATATCAAGTCTGAATAAAACTAAGTATGCTGTGAAACCACATGTTTAGCTTACATCCATGTGCTGATCCCTGAAATATCTGACTTGCAAAAAATTGAACATATTTTACACTGCCAGCAGAAGAAAAGTGATACCTATGCTCATGCAGGTGAAACAATAACCCTGTGGACCTCTATAGAGGCTACCAAACTTTTCACATGGTATGTATGTATGTATGTATGCATGTATGTATGTATGTGTGTATGTATGTATGTATGTATAGGGCTTGATGGCACATCAGCACAGTCCTGGCTATATAATGACAAGTAAAAATTAGGTAGTAAAACCACTAACACACGGTACTGTATTATGATTTGGGACTTTTCTGTTTGTCAGAGAAATCACTTCCATGTTAATCATCATAAATTATCATAATCTCAGTTTTTTTCAATGTCATGTGCAGATAGTAACTGTCATTTTTTAGTGATTATCAAAATGTGTGGTGTTTGATGGCAGATCTTCTTTGGTGCCAAGTGCAAGGCTGCAGATGACACTGATTATGGAATAGATGCCCTTACATAACATTTTCAGTAGGGAACATGGTGTAGTAAAAAGTGAAAGATTGGAGGATGACTTTTTCCAGTTATGGATGGTAGCAAAATTGCTCACAGGGATGAATTTGCAAGATATATGCCTGGTATTGTGCATGATGTAAACAGTTCTCACACTGAATACAAAACACAGTTACCTCCCTCTCTAAATGAGCATTACATACAACACTAAGTGATATATATGGAAAAAGAAAGAAAATATAATGAAGCTAATGCATAAAAATTATTTAAATATACACAAAGAAACAGAAAAGTATAATAGATGTGGCTGACTGCACCGATAAAAATTATCAGTTTTTCCTTAAGGGGGCAGGGGTCAGTTAAGGGGGCCGGGGCGTTTCCTTAAGGGGGCAGGGGCAGGGGCAGGGGCCAGTTTTTATGTACAAATTTAATGCTGCAATCAGCAACCTAGTTTAAAAAATCATAAAAAATCAAATACACAAGTGAGGTCAAAAAGGTCCATATTTTTGGATACCTATATTAAAACAAAGCATAAGAATATTATCCACTTGACAAGAGAAGTCAATGGCAGTTTATAGCAGAAGTTTATGCACCCCAACCAAAAATTTATACCTGCAATTTTCATGTCCCAAGATCATTTCTGACACCATGTGATGCTCACAGTGCAAACACAAGTCCTTTTCCTAGATGACAATTCTGCAAAACAGTGTGTACTAAACAGGCTGATGCAATTGAAAATAGTTGTCATCCAACCATTTCTGAGATATTCTACTTGCCCCAAACCCACGTGTTTACTGCTAATGGGAGGCTAGCTCTTCTTCCTAGCCAACTATTGGTATTTCAATATAAACATACTACATGCCTGACATCAATTTCAAGAACACAAGCCTGAAACACCTAGTTCACAAATATATCCATATCTTTAATTAGTAAACAATAATAGCTGAAAAAGTCACACCATAGCCTTAAGTTAAGAAATTTGCCAGGGGCCAATTTACAAAACTGTACAATGCCACCTTTGCTGAACTATTGCTGGCTTCACCTACCGTATACTGCCACTTACTTGTGAGCAGGTTTCCTATTATAATCAAGATAAAAGTGCAGAGGATGTTTAAAGCAAGAAACTGTAACAAAATTGATGGGGGTGATGGAGGAAGGCAGTGAATGGATTTTAAACCTAAACCTGCAGGAGAGTTGTATTGTTAAAGTTTAAGAAATAAGTAATAAGCTGTTTTTGCTTAAGAATGAAACGGAAAAAGTGAATGGAATAAGGCAACTTGTTTCTTCCTCCAATCTCTTGGCAAAAATGATTGATTTAAAATGTTAGTACTGTAGGTCAGTTCCACAAAACTTGAAAATAATGGTCTTGCATTATCTAAAGTTCCAAAACAAGGCACACACTGATGGGAGATTAATAATACATTCTGGCCATTTCTGTACATGTAAAAAAAACAACACATACTATATGTACAGTATGCATAAACATACTATTATTTCAAATATCCAGTTAAATTACACAAAACTAACGGCTTCAAATTTTGGGAAGGCAATAAAATCTGCAAAGTGTTGTGAAAAGTATTTTATAGACAACCTTTACTTCTGAAACATTTAAATATGACAATAACAACGAAATAAATCTAATAACAGCATACACATGAGCATATCATAAATGTGCAATTGAGTTACATGTATTTTACAAAAGGGAACAGTTTATACAAAATGGAATTATATTTTCCTTTTACGTCTTTGAAATACCTCTTTAATTCAAAAGTATTGAGCATAGTTTGTTTTAATTATTTATAATTATTATTCTGAAAAGAAATGTTTAATATATTGTGACCTCTCATCACATTACATATATAAAACCTTTTTACGCCAATGTAAATGACTTGTACATGAATTGTTATAAGTCTTCTTCATTAAATTCTAGAAAAGAAAACTTTTAAATAAAAGAATGTATTACCTAATATAAATATAAAAAATACATGATTAAGAAAATGTTTTTCATGTTATTTTTTTGCACAAATATAGAAATCATCATGTGAAATGGGATGGTAAAATACACTTTTTTCTAAAATTTGTTCCTACTATTTAATGCAAATTTACCTAAAACTTAATGCAAATAATTGTTTAGTTAATTGTACACGCAAACAATCACCTTCAATCCTTCTGCATATTAATATGTACAGCAAACTGGAAAATTGGCACAAGAAATGACATTAATGATTTACAGTTTCTGATCTTCTGAAGTTACCCAATTGGTAAAATCATGAACTTGACAACTTTAAAACATATTTCCATTATTTATCTTTACATTTTTATTTTAAAATTTTCCTAATTGTTACATGATTTAAATTAGTAATGTGAAAATGGCATTTCAGCAGACTAAACAAAGAAAACAAATAGCAGTGCACAAGCTGAGGTTGAGAAAATGGGCATATTAATTTGCCAAGTCAAGCCTGGCTTTGGAGGATGTGTAGATGGAAAAGTATTTCATGTTAAATGACAATAGTCATGTCTGCTTAAAAGTTAAGTGTCCTATTTCAATAGCAGGAACATCTGCTGAAGAACTTGTTTTGAACATTAGCATTGACGTTAACGTTAACATCGATGAACAATTTCTTATGGATTGGGGACATTTGTACCACGAGTCAATAAATTTTGATATATATGATTTTTTATATAAAAAGTTTCTACTTTGATATTCAATGATACTGTTAGAATTTCTCAGATTATATAGCACTCTGTATTGCAAACAAGGTGGAAATAAATCAATTACATTATCTGGTGACTGACTGTTGACAATTTTTTTTAAAAATGCAGAGATTTTTTGTTTCATCTTTGTACGAAATTTGGACATCAAGTTTCAAATTAAAGTGCCTCTCTGTTGGCATATTTGGTGGTCCACAAACTATTTGGTTATAAGTAACGATGGAACAATTCAGCTAAATAGGAAACATGACTATTCTTTCAAACTTTAGCAACCATTTCCAACATTGTCTCCACTTCTTGGTCAATATAAACAACCTACACACAGCAGTAATAGGCTTGTATTGATATGTAGTAACTGATATCTGGAACAGCAAATTCTTACAAGCATATTGTGAAATGGGTCTGTTCAATAAAGTAATATGGACAAAATGTAATCTCATCCTTGATTCCTTCTTTCTTCACACAAATAATAGAATAGCAAGGTTAAGTCAATGAGAATTGCTAGTTGTAACATCAAAATCACAATTGTCACTGCCCTCAATCACCTTTGATTTTCATTTTTTAACAGTAATACTAAATATTTCACAATAAATGAGCATTAGTAATCTGGTGACATTTATATTGATGACACAACAACACAAGCATAATTTTCTGAATAACTGCAAAACTGTCACAATAAGACAACAACATAAGCATCATTTTCTGAATAACTGTAATAACTCAACTGTCTCTTGAGTATGACTCCTATTCAAAGGGTTACAAGAGACTTTCAACTTTTTTCAAGAAGTAGCCATATTCTACAACTTTCAACAATCTTATGGAGAACTACTATGCACCAAAATGTCAGAAATCTGATGACAACAACAACACGATCATGAATATGATCAGGAAAAGAGACTGAACAAATATCAGAAACCGGACAAAATTAATACAAATGGCTGAAATATGAGCCCCTATAAACCAATGTGATATCATGCACTTTCTGCTCTATTTGGAGAAAGAAGAAAGTGCACAAATCAGTGAAATTCAGGCAGAATCAGTTAAAATTTTTGTGGATCAGCAACAAAAAATAAAAATTTCAAGTCCCTATGGTACAAGCAAAACAAAAAATTAACATCAAGCTGGAACTTGAGCTAAATACGTTATCACTGTTAAAGAAATTAACAAAATTTCCAAACCCCACAGAATGAATCATGACCCTAGGTGATATGAGATGATACATGGATACTAAAGCTATATTCTTAATCTGAAGCGGTCTCCCTATACACAGTAATGTTCAGTAATGGACAGTAATGGGCCGTAATGGACAGTAATAGAGATGAAAATACTGTAATGTAAGAGAAATACCAGGAATAGAGTAAATTAATGGAACTAGTTTTATAAGATTTATATGTAAACCTGTTATATACTTATACTCTTACAATACTCCTTTTTCACAATCTTAATCTGAAGATGGGACAAAATGTTATTGACTTAAAATTAAAAGTAGCAAACTTTAACACTGAGGTTAATGTTGTGTGTGGACGGACATATTGACACACACAAACATGAACACCTAAGTGATCGCTACGTCGAGCTTTAGTAAAGGCGGACTCGACAAAACCCAAATACTAATAATCGACACAAGAAACTTGCGGGCCAACATCCTAATTTCATTTCTACCGATTAAATGGCATCCAGTTACTATATCCTATAAAACTGCTAGTACCCAAATAGCATATTCTGAAAGTTGCTGAAAATTTACCGAAGCTCATGTTAACGACATCTTCTGTTACTCTATCTTTCTAAAGTCGTTATCGGTCAAATGATTGCTACAAAATCTAAATCAGCTCCTAAGTTAATCTTTTCAGAAGCTTCTTCCCTGTTTAGTTTCTTTTCCTCTCCGCGATGATGAGAAGTATATATAAATCCAAAATTTAAAAAAAAAAATTTATCAATTTTAAATAGTTTGCGTAATTCCTCTTTTTATATAAATTTAAGACATTACCTTTTGATGCTTTTAAGGACCGACACCTGTTAATTTTATTACGCCGAAATCTCAAAGAAAGCGCCAACTGTCAGCCACAGAAAAGAACATAGACTGGTACATAAAATATCACTTCTAAAACAGCAAGAACTTGATACCGGCAGTCTACTGAGTGGTTAAGTACTGTTTAACCAATGATGTTAGAATACAAACTTGACAGACAAAATTTTATCTCAGTAAAGTTGTTTCACAGCTAAAAAGAACATCTTCAGTGATATGTTTTTTTAAATCGATTTTTTTCCTGGGAAGACGAAACACATAAAATTAAAGAAAATAAATTACAAAAGCTGACAGGCAGCTTTCAATTGGCAAAATATAGTTTTCACAATGGCCCAATATATTCTATTTTATAATAATAATAATAATAATAATAATAATAATAATAAAGAATTTATTATCAGAGGGTGACTGACTTAGTTACAAATTAATGTGTTTACACATACACATACACATACACATACAAGTAAATGCAGAGTATATCAACTATTTACATGATTGCTACAGTCTGCAGAATGAAAATTAAAAAAAGAAAAACAGTAGGTGGGTGGTATAACTGGTATGTTAATATAGTGTTTTTTGAATGATTTCATCCATCTAATGCATCTATTGTGGAAGGAAGAGATACTTGGAACTGATTTAATATTATATATAGTGCTAATTCCAAACAACAGCACCTGAAAATTGAAAGCCGTTTTAGAATAGCTCCATTTTTGGCTTGGGTACTTTGAAATTATGGCCTTTAATGATCTTAGATCTCAGGTACAAGTAGGTTCTCTTTCCTGGAAAATGGTATTCATGTAAATAGTGGCAGATCTTGTAGCCACCTTCTGTGTCATTTTCTCAAGAATATTTTTTCATGCATTTGTAATACTTTGATTGGAAGCATTGCATTTTGTAACATTATTTATTTGCTGATCAAGAATTATTTTACATGCCCTTTCCTGGAGTTTAAAAGTATTTCTCGTATTTGTAGCAGATGCATTTCCCCAAATAATATTGCAGTAGTCAACATGTGGTTGAATGTAACTTTTTGTAAATTTTGTAAATAATAATAATAATAATAATAATAATAACAATAATAATGACTTAACAGCATTTAATATTTTAAAAAAGCTCTAAGTGAGCTTTACAACATAAAGATAGCAAATAGGGGCATTAGAACAGTTTGCATACAGACAACATAAAGCACATGAAAATGTCTCACAAACAGTATAAATAAAACGAATTATTGCACAAAATAACAATATGAAACATATAAATTGGTTTACATAAAATAACTTAAAAACATAAAATGAGTTTCCAATACAGTTTCAATCAGAAAATAATGACAAATGGATGAATGTCAATTTTATTCTTGCTAATGGAAAAGATGTGTCTTGAGAGCACTCTTGAATGTGATGATCTCTTGGTGTCTGAGATCAAGAGGCAGTTTGTTCCAAGCAGCTGGGCCCTGATACTCTAATGGTCCATGAAGGCCTTGATTTTCTTTGGAACCCAGAAATAGGAATTTATTTTCTTCAAAACATAATTTGTATGATGAGACCCATGCAAGTTATTGTCCATAAATATTCCAAGAATTTTATCTAAACACTTCATTTTCTGATCAATATTATCATAGAGAACATGTAGCATATTAGTTTGCAATCTTGTTCTTTTCTATCCTATAGTTATCATCAAGACTTTTCTTTTATTTGTATTGATGATCGTACCATTTTCCCTGCACCATATCTGAAGCTTGTTGAGAACACATTGAAAGTTTTTCTCAACTTCAGCTTGATTGCTTTGAGCCACAGACAAGGTAGTGTCATAAGCATATATATCAGTTTATGGGATTGCATCTGATATTTTTGGGGGCAGATCTTTTGTGAACAAAACAAATAACAAGGGCCCCAAGATTAAACCTTGTGGTGCTCCTCAATTTATCATTTTATTTTCAGAGAGGTGTCCATTTAAAATTATCTGCTGAGACCTGTTGCTCAAGTAGGATGTGAACCAGTTAAGAGTATCTTCACTACATAGATAGGTTTGTAACTTTTCAAGAACAATTTCATGATCTACTAGGATGAAAACCTTTCGAAAATCAATCCTTATGGTAAGTTTCATGCATCTAAGGCTTTCAGCCTCCCATCAGTCATAGAGATAAGGGTAGTTTTACAAGAATGATCTTTACCAGAATAATGATTTTCATTAACGAGATTCTGATTGATGAGATATTTCATACAAGAACTGTGTACATGCTTTTCTAGTAATCTGAAAAGAGCAGGAAGAATTCGCATTGGTCTATACATAGTTGTTGTAATGTGTCGAACTTTGAAGAAGTACTGAATCTTCAAGTTGAATAAATTGTGCATTAACATTTTGTCATAGTCAAGCCAGAAAAGTCTTTGAGAAAGGTCACTTTGATATTTCCCTTATTTCATCTCTGAAACATAAAAGGACCTACATTTAAGGTTCAGTAGAATTGACCCAGCCATTGTAACGGTATCTTGGCAGAGAGTACATTAAAATTACTGACTATATCTGTTTGTAAAGGACCGCATGTCAAATAATTGATCTTCAAAAGAAAGTTGATCACATCATATTCTAGGCTGTCAAAATCTGATGAAAGACATGATTATTTTGGGGAAAATTTAGGAACATTTGCTTTCGATTGGTCAGTTAAAATTTAGGCGTACACTTTGGAAGTTATGGAAGTTTAAATTTACCGACCTTAGTCAAAATTCTTGAGTCAGAAATCTTGCTTGAGAGAAGACAGGTTGACTCCGTGGGAAACCTAAAAGAATAGTGTTTTCCCTCATTAACAAGTAAAGAGGCCAGATAGCTGTCTTGAAAGGAAAAGACAGGTTATAGTGCTAGGACACACGATTGTGTGGAAAAGAAACAGCATTAAGGTACACAATTTTAATTTCCATGCAATTTTCTATTTTATTTGTTTGGTTTTATGCATATGTGTTTGATATGCTTATGATCTATGCTATGTATTGTTTATTCAATTTCATAGAAACATGTTGATATGCTAGAGTTGTACGCAATTTATTTCTTTAATTTTACAGTTATTAGTTCATTGATAGAATTGACGGATTGCATGTAATCCAAATATTCAAATGTGTAGTATTTCATAGGGATTTATGATGTAATCCAAATATTCAAATGTGTAGTATTTCATGGGGATTTATGAATTAATCCAAATATTCAAATGTGTAGTATTTCATATGGTTATATGAAGTAATTTCCTTTGCCTGTAGGATGATACTGCTTATCGTGAGATAATGATGATTGCATATTTATATATGATTTTGTAATGCTTAAATGATCTTTCAGGTTATTAGTTATTGTATGCTAGAATTTAGTGAATTTTATGCAATAGTAATCGAGCATTTATCTTATTGAGTGGAACTGATTAGTTAGAGTAAGAAGTTGTATAGTAACGTTTGCTGATATATATGTGTAAGGGTGCAAATTTCTGTCGATCTATGAAGAACACATTAAGTTGGACAGGTGAACGATTGGTTAGATTTATGGGGACTGACGCGTGTTTAAATCGCCGTAATGCACTGATTGGCAAATGTCACTGTCATGGAAGCTGTGGTTCTTAATTAAGCCTTCGTTTATTTAACTGAAAAGGATAGGGATTAACTTCCGATCTGTATCGGAATTGTCAGATTTGAAAGTTCCCAGCGATCAGTATTTGGTAATCTGAGGTTGTCAGGCGGACTACATTTTTTAGTGCCTTAACTATAATTCGGATTGGTTACACTGAATAAGGGGGCATGATTCCACATGAAAAACTCAGTTTTAAATGTGCCTATCGCAACACTTTTAATCAGTCGACACCATTTTCTGCAAGAGAAAAACAAAGGTAGAGGACTCCGGGTCGAATTTAGAAGAAATTCACTCGTAATTAGGATCCAAGGGATTGGATGTCTGAAAATCTACGAACTCAATTCTAGCGGTAAAAGCTTGAAGACACAAGGTATTTTGCATCAGTCTCACGTAATTTCTTGACAGCCATATGATGATTTGTTTGATTTATTTGCTTATATTTGCATGATTTATTTGGTTAGATTGGTAGATCAATTTTCTTGATATGAATACAACTGTGCAAGTTCATCTATATGAATCCGTACACTGATATTCTTTATATAAGTTTGATGAATCGTTTGAACGTATAGTCTCATTTGTTATAGGTAAATATGTATCTAGAATTTCATACCTTACTTTAGTTGATATGAGTTTGGAGAATCCGTGTAAGTTCTCCAAGTTAGATAATGTCACATATGATAAAGACTTGAGTGCATATTGACTGAAATTAACGTTGTTAAACCATGTGAAATTAATGTTGTTAAACCATGTAGTGAGGTTTCATATATGCTAGAGACTTGAATGTGTGTATTCGCTCTAAATGCCGTAGTTGAGTCATGTAAGGAATTTCATTCATTCATTTGTGTAATTAAGTCGGGACTGGAACTGATGTCTTGAGGTGTTGTTACTGTAAGCCAGTTGGAATACCCGTTAGGGAGTACATTAATCTTAGGAAACTAGGTTTGTTTATGGTCTGCCATGTTTAGATAGACCAGATGGCCGTTGGTATCTGTTTGAATTCCAACAGAACTTATCTGACATTAACGAGAGGAGAAAGTAATGATCTCTTCCCAGTAGGGTACCTAACAGAATACTCAGGTTGCCACTTTGTTTACTTTTGCAAGGTGAGATAGCTCTACATGACGTATCACGTACTTACAAAACCAAAGTGACCACACAAAGTTGAAGGCCGAAAGAGGCGGGACACCTGAGAATTTGGGAAAAGGGAAAAGTGGAAAGGACCCAGACTTACAGGCACAACGAAGTCAAAAGAACAGTCGCAGCGAATTTGAACTGAACCAGAACCATCAGGTTATGAATCTGTACAAGGCAGTGATTTCGATCATTCACTCGGTTCGATGATGAATTAATTCTATCGCTTAACAGACCGGCTATTTATATAAGCATATTTGTATTGGAAATTCGTTGAATAACTTAAATCAAAAGTGTATCTTTCTAATGTAATGCATTATCACAATTGTTTATGAATTTTATTGTTTATGAATTGTTGATTAAATTTTATGATTTGTACATGTACGGGGGCTCGTGTCATTCTGTTTTATATATCTGCTCAGATCTTTATCTATTCCATATATAAGTTTCACACTTTATATTGATATTTACTCGTTCCGGGCAAATTACACCGTCGGCGATCACCCTCTAGATAACGATAACCAAAACCATACAACCCACCCCAACAAAGCTAGGGGAGTTTGCAACAAAGTGGATGCTCGTCCGGGATCTGAACATTTTACTCGAGTAAAAAGTCTGAGAAATATAGAACAGAAAAGTGATAATTGCAATGGTACTTTTTAAGAAATAGCGATCAGAGTGAATCGAATCATTGTCTGATTATTTTTTGAATATATTCTGTGCATGCAATTTTCTTGCCATTTTTTTCATGTTGTCATGAAAATATTGTAAGAGATTGATGCAATTTTCCTTGATGTGCGGGTCGTATTCGAAATTTGTGTAGTGAAAGGAACAAAATTACCTTTGTATTCTTTTGGGAGAAGAGATATTCAGGCCAACCCCACGGTAATAAATTACGCCTTGTTTAGTGTGGGAACGTTACACTAATTTGGGGAGGCATCCCAGCTGTGTACTGCCGTTTATTGATTGTTGGTGCAAGGATAGTCTGGTTCATTTGAATAGGGCCATACTAGAGGTAAGGTAAATACGTGTGGATCTATCTCGTAGTAGGGCAGTAAAACTTGGGTGTTGGTAAAGAACTTAATTTTTGTGTCATCGTACAAGTAGACGAGGATGGCGACAGACAGACAGTTGATTAGGGAATTCAAGTCGATCGGTCGGGACGAACTTGGATACGAAGGGGCCCAGTTAGCTGAATTTGTTGAGCGGAGTGTTAGAGAACATAAGCAACAACTAGCAGAGGAAAGAGAGAAAGACAGACAATCACAAGCAGCTGAACGGGAGAAAGACAGACTAGCAGCTGAACGTGAGAAAGACAGACAAGCACAAGCAGCTGAGCTCGAACGAGAGAAAGGCGTACGAGAGCTCGAACTAACCAGATTGCAGGCCGAAGAAAAAGCTAGAGAACGCGAACATATATTAGCCATGGAGAAGCTGAGGATCCAAGCAGAGTCCAGAAGGGGTGAAGACCTTAACGAACGTTCAGGACACACGAATGGGCGATCTGAAGACAGACGACCAATACAGATCACCATGCCCATGTTCAACGACAAGGACGAAATCATTGACAACTTTTTGTCACAGTTCGAAAAGTTGGTATTGGTTCATCAGCTACCCAAAGACCAGTGGGTTATCAATGTTTCTGCATTCTTACAGGGAGCCGCGAAAGACATCTACCATAATGTGACGCCGAACGAGGTAGATGACTACGACGCTTTGAAGAAAGCGCTACTACGGCACTATCAGCTGTCGGCGGAAACGTTTCGGAAACTCTTTAGAGAATCGTCGAAAAGAGCTACAGAAACACATGCGCAATTCCATAACCGCGTACGCGTAATTTTTGATAAATGGATGAAAATGGCTGGTACCGCGCAAACGTATGAAGGCATACGCGAGGAAATTTTGAAGGAGCACGTCTTAAGTACCTACCGGAAAGATTTAATAGTGTTCTTAAAGGAGCGTGAATTCTCAACCTTGGATGATATAAGCGTGATGGCCGAGCGCTATGAGAGCGCGCACTCGCGTCCGACCACCTGGGGTGGCAGGGACCGACCTGGCATCAGTGAGCATAGAAAGACCACTGAGGTGGTACCCCAAATACGGAATGGACAGAATGGTGGGAGGCCAGGGGCCGGAAATCCCAGCCGAGAACATTTCCGTGGGTCGGGGAAGACTCACGGGGTAGAGAAGGATAATACAGGGAGGAAAGGTGAGCCGGTGTGTTACGGCTGCAACAGACCAGGCCATGTCGTTAAGGATTGTAGGAAGCATCGTCCGACAACGATTAATTCGGTAACTACGAATACTGTTAAGGAACAGGAACCAGTGGAGTTGACCAACACAGCGGTAGCTACGGTAAATGGTGAGAGGGCAACTGTACTGTTTGATACTGGCTGTAGTTATCCAGTCTTTGTAGAGAGTAGGTATGTCAAGCCTAGAGATTATACAGGCGAGACGGTTTTAGTCCAGTTTGCTAACCGGACGAAAGATTCGCTCCCGGTTGTTAACATAGACCTTGATTCGCCGTATACAAAGGGGCAAATTCAACCAGCATGTTTGTCGGGACTGTCTCATGACGTAATAGTAGGGTGTAGGTATGTGTAGTCACAGCCTAACCCTATGACGTGTACACCTGTACACGTAAGGTCCGTTGAGACGAGGGCAATGAAGCGAAGGTCAAGGTCAAAGCCGCTAAGACCCATGACTTCGCCCATAGACAATTTGCTACCTGGTGAGTTGAGTTAACTTCAAGAGGAAGATTTGTCTCTCAACAAGGTACGCAGGTACACAAAAGATGGGTCCATATGGAAATTGCCAGATGGCGAGGTAAAGTTCGCGACAAAACGAGGTATTTTGTATCGGTACGCTAGGAAAGGGCCCGATACGTTTAAACAAGTTGTTGTGCCTATAGCGAAACGAGCAGAAGTGCTTAGGCTGGTACATGAGGGTCTACTTGGAAGCCACATGAGCGTGGCCAAGACCAGAGAGAGGTTAGTGGGGGAATTCTACTGGCCAGGTGTATACGGGGATGTTCGGAGGTTCTGTTTGTCGTGTGACAAGTGTCAGTGGGTTGCACCCAAGACCTCCCATCGCCCAGTGCCACTAGGAACCACCCCACTGATTGACGAACCTTTCTCGAGGATGGCGATGGACCTAGTAGGTCCGATAAAGCCAGCGGCAGAAAGCAGTAATGGTTATATACTAACGATAGTAGATTACGCCACCCGGTACCCGGAGGCCGTGGCCTTGAAAACCATTGACTCAGTCACAGTGACTGAGGTCTTGTTAGGAGTTTGGTCGAGAGTTGGTGCCCCTGACGAGATACTGACTAACCAGGGGATGCAGTTTGTGAGCCAGGTGATGGAAGAGGTAAATAGGTTACTATCCATTAGACACCTGACGACTACCCCCGTATCACCCGCAGTGCAATGGTTTTGTGGAGCGTTTCAATGGAACTTTGAAACAGGCTCTGAAGAAGCTCTGTGAAGGTCGACCCAGGGATTGGGATAGATACTTTCCCGCGATACTTTCTGCGTATCGAGAAGTGCCACAGGCTAGTTTGGGTTTTTCACCTTTTGAGTTAGTCTATGGGAGGACAGTTAGGGGACCCATGGCTATATTAAAACAGATATGGATGAATGAGCAAGCATCCAAGGAAGTGTGAACAACATACCAATATGT
This sequence comes from Megalonaias nervosa, assembly GCA_016617855.1. Classification (NCBI taxonomy): domain Eukaryota; kingdom Metazoa; phylum Mollusca; class Bivalvia; order Unionida; family Unionidae; genus Megalonaias; species Megalonaias nervosa. The sequence continues at coordinate 59,200 of JAECUM010001792.1, forward strand.
CGTTCATCTACACAACAAGCTAAAAGAGGTTTTTAAATTGGCTCAGGGGAATCTCTGCGACGCAAGGGGACGTCAAGCCAAATTTTACAATAAAAAGACAAAGGAACGTCACTTCGAGGTGGGCGACAAGGTGTTGTTGTTGCTGCCGTTGGAGCACAACAAATTTCAAGTCTCATGGAGGGGACCATTCGTGGTAACGGAGAAAAAGGGTGGGCAGAACTATCGTATCCTGGTAGGAGACAAGGAGAAGCTGTACCATGTATATCTCCTGAAACGTTACTATGAAAGAGAAACACCCACAGAGTTCATGGTTGCTACAGTTGTAACTGAAGAACCCGACGACAACAGAGGAGAGGCGGAAGTACTCCCTAGTTGTCCTTTGACGACGGAAGAAACTTACGTCGATGTTGTCCTTGACGGAACGTTAACGTCAGAGCAACGTAAGGAAGTGGAGTCGTTACTCCAAGACTACGCAAGCGTCTTGATCGAACGACCTGGCAAGATGGAGTTGGAGGAGTTCACACTAAAGCTACTGGATGAGAAGCCGGTGAAGTTGAAACCATACCCGTTACCCTATGCAAAATTGGAAACTGTCCGAAACGAAATACAAGCTATGATAGACTTGGGAGTTATAGAACCAGCTGAGTCGGCATATAGCTCTCCTGTTGTGTTGGTGCAGAAGAAAGACAGTACACACATATCTTGTGTCGATTACAAGAAGTTAAACAGGATCACGGAATTCCAGGTAGAACTGTTACCTGATCCTGAGTCCATATTTGCCGGGGTGACCAAAGCGAAATACTTTTCGAAGATCGATTTGTCTAAGGGGTACTGGCAAATTCCAGTTCGGAAGGAAGATAGAGCAAAACTTGCCTTCGCAACTCCAGATGGGACCTACCAGTGGGTGGTCATGCCATTCGGGGTGCAGACCACGCCAGGTGTCTTTACCCGCATGATGCGAAAATTACTGGATCCATTAAGGGGGACTGGAGTCTCAAACTTCATGGACGATTTATTTTTAGTGACAGCGACTTGGGACGATCATATCATCTTACTGAAAAACGTTTTAGAGCGACTTCGACAAACGGGACTGACCGCACAACCATCTAAGTGCCATATAGGGTTTAGAAAATTAACCTACCTTGGTCATACCCTCAGCGAAGACACGTTAACACCAGATAGTTCAAAGGTTGCCCAACTTACAAACGCAGCACGACCGACCACTAAGACGGAAGTTCGATCTTTCTTGGGACTAGCAGGGTATTATCGTCGCTATGTTGCTAACTTCAGCGCCATTGCAAGCTCATTGACTGACTTAACTCGGAAAAAGGCTCTGACGAAAGTTATATGGACAGACGCATGTGAACGAGCATTTGAGACATTAAAGGACAGACTGACGTCAGACGCAGTAGTGAAATTGCCTGATGTGACACGAGATTTTGTCTTACGTACTGATGCTTGTGATAGAGGTTTAGGGGCAGTACTATTACAAGAGCATGACGGAAATTTATTCCCAGTTGCCTACAGTAGCAGGAAATTGTTAACCGCAGAATGCAATTATTCAGTCTCTGAGAAAGAATGCTTGGCAATTGTCTTTGGGATAACTAAATTCCAATGTTACCTGTATGGACAAAAATTTATTTTAGAAACTGACCACCATCCACTCGCATATCTAGCTCAAGCTAAGTTGACCAATGGACGATTAATGAGATGGTCATTATTTCTACAACAGTACCAAGTCCAGGTACGGTATATTAAAGGCAAGGAGAATGTAGGGGCTAACTGCTTAAGTAGACTAGGGACGTCTGAGGTGAAGGGTTCACCTGAGGACGTGTAAGTATATCAGATTAGATCTCCAAAAATTTGGAGAGTAAAAATCCCTGAATAACTTAAATCAAAAGTGTATCTTTCTAATGTAATGCATTATCACAATTGTTTATGAATTTTATTGTTTATGAATTGTTGATTACATTTTATGGTTTGTACATGTACGGGGGCTCATGTCATTCTGTTTTTTATATCTGCTCAGATCTTTGTCTACTCCATATATAAGTTTCACACTTTATATTGATATTTACTCATTCCGGGCAAATTACACCGTCGGCGATCACCCTCTAGATAACGATAACCAAAACCATACAACCCACCCCAACTAAGCTGGGGGAGTTCGCAACAATAGGGCAGTATTGTTTGTAAACACCGCACGTGTTAATTTCTAGCCAGGCGTGGAGCAAGAGCGATGAACTGTTTAATTGTCAGACTTGGACGTATATTGCAATAGTCATTTGTACTAGAGATAACAATTTTACCTTACCTCAAATACAGTAAATTTGTAAGGACCGTTAATCGTTAAGGTCATCTTATGTCAGAATTTATGCAGTGTGGATAGCTATTTACGTTTCTGAATAAGGAAAGTAAGAGAATTTTATATATACGGATAGGTGGTGAAACATATATACCTTTAGTCGTAATCTTGTCATTTAAGGGAACAGCTTTCTATATCCCTCCCTGAGAACCCGATGAGGACAGTCCAAGAGGGGAGTCCGCAAATAGAGAGTTCGGAACAGAAGGGTCAGAGGAAGAACCAAGCATACACGCTTGACGTAGAATACACAAATAGAGGAACGACGCCAGATGATGCAAGTCAGGCGTGGATATTGTACTCTTTTCACCGCTCGTTACTATGATGAACGAATCCATAAATTGAACACTGCTATTAAATTTCATTAATGTAAATCTGTTGGATTGGAATTGCAATTTTAGTTAATGTATTAATTAATTGAAATTTATTTTCTTTTTATTATTTAAGGGGGCTCGTATTTGTTTTATTTCTTCTCAATAGTCTCACTCTGTTCTCTGTTAATGTTCTATCTATCCAATCACACTGGGCAATAATATTGAGGGAGGTCATCCTCTAGATAACGATCACCAAATCAATTAAAGAGGGGCACTCACCACACGACAACCCCTTTACAGTTGTTTACATCCTCTTTCGAATATTTGGTTATTTTCATATCTTATGATTATGGTCTGTACAATGTTAGATTTGTATAGATTACAAATTTCTTTTAGCTCACAATATATAATGTCAGTTGAGTGTGTATTTTATTCAGAAGCAACATTAATATCTCATAATATATTGTATGCTCTGGTAGATTAGGTAAATAATTTGGTCATATAACATTCTTGAAAGGGTCTAAGTTATTATAAAATGTCACATTTACAAACCTTTTAAGGTTATCCCCAAATTTTGGTTGTACTTAAAATCTGGATAAAGGAAAGCATGACTCTGTCATGGCAACTGTTATGGATATCACGCTGGCACCATTTTTATTTAGGACTAATAAGACATGATTAGAAGTCTTTTAGTGTAAAGCCCATGTGGATATGAACATCCATCAAGGAGGAGCAGCAATAACAAGATTTTCAAAAAGGCCACTTTGGCTGTCATATTGGATGTCAGAGTGGAACCATTTCATTTAGGACCAACTAGACATAATAAGAATTCTTCTGGTGAAAATCCCATGCCAATAAGGCTTTCCATTCAGGAGAAGTAATGATAACAAGATTTTCAAAAAGGCCACTTTGGCTGTCATATTGGATGTCAGAGTGGAACCATTTCATTTAGGACCAACTGGACATAAGAAGTCTTCTGGTGAAAATCCCATGCCAATATGACTTTCCGTTCAGGAGAAGTAATGATAACAAGATTTTCAAGATGGCTGCCATGGTGGCTATATTGGACATCAGTTCAGGATTATTTTTATTTAGAACTAACTAGACATTATATAAATTTTTGTAGTGCAAACCTCATCTTACATGACCATCCATTCTGGCGCAGTAGCATTAATAAGATCTTCAAGTTGGCTGCTGTGGCAGGCATAGTACCTGAGAGGCACCTTTTTGATTTAGGACCAATTAGACCTTGAGATGTGTGTGTGTGTGTGTGTAAACTGTCCTTGCAATCTTCTAAGTAGTTTAGGAGGATTAGTGAAAACTGTGTTCATGAATAGACAGGCATTGGACAATGGTCAACAGGTCATCACATAGACACTTCTGAACTGTGACTGGTAGAACTAACAAGAGTCCTTCAAAGGAACTGGCACTCTAATGTCTGAGAAGAATTTCCAGGAATTCAAGATAAGATCATTTCTTCCTTTAACTATTGAGCATTACAACCAGTTCTGATATTAATGAAAAAGATTTAGCCACTGTGACAGCCATACTGGATGTAAAATAGGCACCATTTTCATTTAAGCTGTATTATTGACCACTAGAAGACTTTCAGTGAAAGTGAAATGACATCCATTCAGGTGAACTGGTGACATGATTTTCAAAGTTCATAGTGACAGCCATATTTGTGTTTAGATTTACACCTTTTCCATTCAGGATCATTTAGATATCACAGTCACATTTCTGGTGGAACCTCCATGTCAGTATGAATTTGATTTAAGGAATAGCCATGACAATATTTAAAAAAATGGCTTCTTAGGGCCATTTCATTTAAGATCAAGTAAGAGATCATACAAGGTCTTCTTAGAGTGAAAAGCCAATGATAATATGACTTTCCATCTAGGAGTAGCAATAAGATTTTCAAGAAGGCAGATGTAGTAACTGTTTTGGGTATAAGATTTTTGCTTAAGACCAGTTAGATATCCTAGTGAAGTCTTTTGTTGAAAACCCCATTCCAATATGATTTTTCATTCAGAAGAAATAGCAATAATAATATTTTTAAAATAAACAACATGGTGGCTGTTTTGGACAAAAGATCAGCATTTAGGACCTACCTGATGCCATAAGAAATGTTTCAGTGAAAACTTCATGTTGATATGACTATCCATTCATGAGTAGCAATAACAAGAGTTTAAAAATGGCTGCTATGTTTGCCATATTGGATGTCTGATTGGCATCATTTTTATTGAGGACCATTTTCTTTTAGTGACCATTTTGATATGATTATCCATTCAGATGAAGTAGCAATATAAACTTTTTTGAGTTGGCTGCTGGGGCAACCAAGTTAGATATCTGAGCAGTACCATTTTCATTTAGGACCAATGTGTAAAGTGTAAAATTTCATGGCAATCCTCCAAGGTGGAGTAGCAATAATAAACTTGTGCTAATTGATGGATGGATAATTGACAACAGGCCTATTCCATAAGCCCTTCTATTCTATGACCAGTAGAGCTAAAACTTAAAAAACCCTTTTTAATACAATTTTAATACATGTAATAGCAATAAGAGTCCTGTTTAAGAAAATTAAGTAAATGAAATGAGACCTTTGGAAATCTATAGTGATTTAAGACCTGCTGTAAATTTGGCCATGTGGGTTTCCTGTTGTGAAAACAAAACTGATCTCAATAACTGTCACACTTCACTTGGCAACATAATTTTCTTTTTATTTGATAAGAGAATTCTATAATCTTCATATGCATTTTTAAATAAGCTTACTTATTCAGCTTTTATTTTATAGAAATTAATGACAGGGTACATTTTCCCCATACGTTTCTATGTAATAACCCTAACGAAGTAGGGGATGAATATTCAGGTTAGAACATAATAGCACAAGAAAATGCACACTAACCAATCCATTACCAAGTGAGTTTGGATTGCATGGACTGTCAGTGTGTAGAAATAACTAACTTTAAAAAAGTTAAATACTTTAATATTACACAAGCAATCATCCTGCATTTATTTTTTCATAATGTAATGACTGATGCAACATTGATGGTTATACTCTGATACAAATGACTGTAACCCGAGACTTTATTTTGTTATAATGTGTCAATCAGTCTTACTCAGTGTCTTCTTATTTCACTATCTATAGTAAATTTTAAGGCTAACAGTTGAGACACCCCACAACTGAGTCAGTAGTTACTTAAAACATGTATTATCCAAAGTAGGTCAACTTAAGATAACTTTAGAATGGGATTACTATATAGGAACGTTTAGTTAAAAAATGCAGACAAAATCTACTGGATTTTACTCTGATTGAAAATTTTTTGAGTTAAAATAAGTCTGTAAATGTGGAAGGGGCATACAGTGTCACTAAAACCATCTGTCCATCATGCTTCGGTTAAGTATTGCAATTAAGTCTCTTCTGTGCTATTGTCAGCCCCAGAATCATGCAGCTTGATATATTAATGCATTTTGGTGTTTACCACACCATCATATCACATGTAGGTCACTGCAACCTAAATTTCACATAAGTGACTTTTGTTAAATTTTGTCTTTCTGACAGTTTCATCATACCAAAAGTATATTAGCTAAATTAAATGTTTCAATGACTTCAGTTTGGTATTTAAGTGTTTTTCAGGCATTCCTCACCCCAGACATATAACTTGGTAAGTAGATCCATCTTGTTGAGTACAATACATGTACCACTATGCCAGAAGTATCAATGTGACCTAAATTTCATGCTTCAGTGACTTGGTCAAGCCTTGTATTTTGGATAGTTTCTCTACTATTTTAATTAGTCTCCGAGTCATGCAACTTTGAATGAAGATGTGTCTTGGTGAGAATTGTCCACTTCAGTGATTACAGTTAAGTTTTGCATAAAGGTTAGTTTCTTGCACATTACTGGCCACAAAGGCATGCAACTTTGGATGAAAATACATCTTGCTGAATACATCACCAGCTTACCAAAAGTAGGTCACTGTCACCTGTATTTCTTGCTTCATTGACTTTAATGAATGTTTTATTTAGAGTCAATTTCTCATTCACATTTGACTGCATGGTCATCAAAAAAAAGGGCAGATGGTAGGCGTTCATATTCATGTCCTTTTTTATATATGTCTGAAGCAATGTTTCTATGTAGATGATTATAGATAGGGAATACAAGAATATTTCAGGAAGATCTATAATGGTCAGATTTTAAAGTTAGTATTGTACTGATTAAGAGTACATACTTTTCTTCAGTCATAATATTTTCACTGGAATAAAAGTTTAAAAAATGTATCAGTGACTTACATCTGGTTCTGAGGCATTATTCTCTCACCAAATTTTATCATTGTACCATGAATAGTGACTTAATGACCTATAATACAATGAGAAGTTAGTTGAAGCCATTCAAATAGTGAAATCTATGTCATGATGTCCTAATTCTGGTTCAGTTTGGTAAAATTTAATTTTTGCCCTGGCACAAATGTGGACCAGTCCCAGTTTTACCCTTATCAACACATCCATCTGTCCACCATTTATATGGACATGAATTTCTTCATATATACTAGACCAGCCCCTTGTCGCATAAGTTCTTCTTTGTGGATAATGGTGCTAAACCTAATCAAGTTTTTAATTAATACATTGATTAATGTTATAGTTTTGGTCCTAACCATAACCCACACCTCTCCTTCATAGTTACTAAGTTAGGTACTTCATCGAATTGCTTACAACATCTTAATTCATGAATAAATTAACATGTTATATTTTTTTGCAAGTTAACAGACTATGGCAGTCATTATAGATCATTCTCATCTTTATGTGATCTTTCCTTCATAGCTAGTTAAGGCACATATAAAAATGACAGAGAAACTTAGATGCAACAGTGAACCAGAATTAGTGGAGCGTAAATAAAGGCTACAATGACCTATTTCTGGCACAATGATGTAATCCCAGACATGCATCCCTCCAACAAATTTCCTACCATGAATTGTCAGAAAAATTACCCAGTGACTACAGTATGGATCTGAAATTCAACAGCTGCTAATTTTTATTATAAAAATATTATATACAGTTTTTTGCAAAATATAATCCAATTAGTCCATTATGTTAAGATTTATCATAAAAATGTAAATAAAAATTTTTTTCAAATGCAAACATGATGAAACTGAATTCCATGTGAAATATAGGACCTCGTTTTGACTGGGTCGCGTATTCCTCATACAGATGTAGTTCTAAATAAATTTCATGACAATTTCTGACATTGCCTGAAAAACTGCTGAATGCAAACTGTAGCTCTTAAAAAACTTGCATACAAAAAAAGAAACCCAAAAGGGTGTCAGAAAATTAGGTCCTAATTTATGACTTAAAGTTGCATTCCCTTGCAAAGGCAATGTCAAACACATTCTTTGGTCCTAATGGACCAAATATGTGAAACAAAAGGATTCCCACTGGCGTCTAGAGCAGGGCCTGAAAAAGTCTATGAAAACCATAGTGTTATTTAAAGTAAAATTTGTCCAGCATTCTCATGCCTTGTACACCACTCCCTCGATAACTTGCGCCCTGATAACTCGCAAACCCGCTTATAACGCGGGGTCAGGCGTAGATCCCATTTTTTAAACCAGAAAATACCCCAAAAATTGATATCTATTTATTGAATTTGAAGAAAATCGCGATCAAAATTAGTAACGGAAACTTTGATATATCGCTCGTTTTATCGTCGAAAACGGTAGATAGGACCTGAAATTTTAATCAACATTATGAAATATCAAATTTAAAAATAAGTCATACAATTTTTTTACATTTTCTTTCCAACAGTAGTACACTGCAATTAACGATATGTAAGGAAATTTTGATCAATGAAAATGTCACTTACACGCCGAGTGGAGGCAGTACTTGAATAAATAAATTCCAATTAAATAATTTTTTATCAATTAAAATTTATGTTCTGGTTCTATCTTTTAGTTCCTTTCAAGTGTAGTCATCATAAATGCAACGTGCCCTCTTGTAATTTGTGTCAATCTATCGTAACAGCTATGTCAGCGAGCGTTTCTCTGAGAACCTAATTAGGCGCCGACTGTGTTTTGATAACTGACTTGCGGAAGTATTTGTTGTTTTGTTGCACTGAATTAAAAGCTGGCCTCCTTTGTATTATCACGTTAATTATGTCTTTTGAATCAAATAAAGGAGCTGGAATAAAAGAAAAGTTAAAAGGCACGAAAATCCTACAAATTTAAAATCTAGCGTCCCCGGTCGTATGTCGGGTGAACTCACTTCATTTGATCAATCACTGTTACAAATGTTATTGTTTGTGTAACATAAACTACCTTAAAATAACAGATTCACTGGTAACTGTGATCAAAAATGACCAAGCGAAATGAATACTTTGCAAAAGAAAGAGTATGGTTTCACAGATACGAACCATTGTGGGCAAGCGAGTTTCAGAGAATTCTTGAACTGGCACTTAGAGATATCCTCAAGGATGATAAGAAGTTTCATTATTACTTCCAATGAAATAATGACATCAATATACTGTACTAGCTGAACAATACAAAAATTGAGATTCGACGTAGACGATTGTCTCATGAATAAGTTTCGCTTTTTTTTGAAGAAAAAGAATCTTGTTTGGTGGTGTATCAACAGTTAGTTTAGTTTCCCGCTCTATTCACTCCCGATTTGTAAGGATACCACAAAATACCACTCCGGGAACCAGACTCGTCAAGAAAACAAAAAGCAATGACGTAATACACAGATGTTTTCGTGTACACGTGATGGTTGTTGAAACCAGTGGAACGATCTTTCACATGTTGAACATTTTGAAAATAAATGTTATTTTAATAGAATAATGAACAACTTTATTAGAAAAAGCGCGTTATTAAAAATTATTATCGACGTGATTGTAAAATGAACATTCAGTCATTAAACAGCCCAGTTCCCTCCCCCCCCCCTCCGCTGTTTTCTCGATATCTAAGCGATTTTTATCCAACTTTTGGAGGTCCCTCGGTAACTCGCGCCCTCGCTTATAGTGCGGTCTATGTTTGTGGACCCCGTTGTGCGCGAGTTATCGAGGGAGAGGTGTACTAGTTATGCTACCAAGTAATGGGGGGGGGGGCTTTAGCTCCATTAAATGTTGACACAGAACTATGACAATCAAACTCGTCAAAGGTCTTGTTAACATAAAATCACATACAAAATTTGGTTCATCTTTCCATTGTAAATTCATGCGGCAGTAACCAAAGTGTTGACAGATATATTGATTTAATTAACATACTGCATGTATAGGACTCTGCTGATATCACCGAGCTGGACCCCAATAACAATGGATGCAAGGAGTATAATATATGCTCTTTTGTGTAATGGTTACGTAAAAAAAAAAACAAGCAGTAAAATTGTTCAAAAAAATTTATTTTGCATTTGATACAACTGAGGAATAAGAACATTTAAAATAATAATGATAATAATAATAAGAAGAAGAAGAAGAAGAAGAAGAACTTAAAAAGGGCAACACAATTAATTGCATAGAACTAATCCTACTTGTAGCCCTCTGTAAAAACAATTAACAGATGGTAAATCAAAGCTTAATAAAAACTCAAATTATGTAGCCAATTTAACTGCCTTACAAATGAAAGTTTTGGTTCAATTGACTGAAATATGTAATTGATTTGTAGACTTTCTAAGATTCGAAAGCTTTGATCAATCAAGCGAAAGTATTAATAAAGGAAAATTAGAACAATAAAATAATTGGACTTCACAAATACGTTCTGGCACAAAAGAGTGAAGATATTAATATAGTATTCCCTCCCAAAATAATCCACACTTTGATAAAAAGAATCCCTTTTTTTAAGGTGGGTATGGTCAGGTATCCCATTTAATTATTTGATAGTTATATTAAATTTAGTGGGGAATGAACCAAATGCCAATCGAGCGTATAGCAATAATTTTAGTTTATGTATATTAAATATACTTTTTCAATTTGTGATATTGTGAATATAATCTTGTTAAATAATAATTTTCTAAAAAGAAAATAAAGATCAAATACTAATTAGCTTCACATCATTTTCTTTCCTCCAATACTTTCATACATTTGACAGAAAATTCAAGTAAAATGGTTTAAGTTTGGTCACTGGGTTCATAGCGGTGTCACAATATATCTGATGGGCATTATAATATAGGAACATCTGTATGTTATTGTTATTATTACTATTATTATTATTGTTGTTGTTGTTAGAACATATATTACAGAATCATAATTCTCAGTTTCAAACAAAAGAAGTACCTTTTTTCAAGTTGGGATGTTCCAAGGAGACAAGTACATCATCTTAAACATAATTTAATCCATTTAAAAATTCAGTTTTATCATCATCAATCTCCATTACTTCCTGAATTTTTTAAAAATTTATCTAATGATCCAAATAAAACTACACTTACAACATAAGAAAAAGAGTACAATGATAATCCACGTCATGTATATATTCCTTGTAAGTCAAGTCCAAATGGAACCTGCACTGAATCAGTAGAACAAACAACACTGACATTGATCTACCGGCACATTATGTGATGGCTGGTCAGGTTCTGTTGTTTACAGTTGGACTTGTCTTGCAACCAAGAATATATGGTAATGATTACAAGACAAAATATATCCACAGAATATATACTACATCAAAACCGCTCTGTCTGTGTATATTGGTAATCCACAAACAAGGCAGTCACACTCACCAAAACATTATGTATAGGTCACTATAACCTACATTTTTTTGTGCTTGTGATTTCTAATAAATAGAATGCAATGTAAAATGCTTCATAAATATGCAAGCCATACAATTTGTGATGCAACACAAGTACCGTGAACGAGACATTTTATGCCCATCCCGTATCTACTCCCAGCTTTGAAGTCCTCTGTGTAAGCACTCTGACACTGTAGATAATTGACCAATGAATCTCAATGATCTGGACCTTTTAGTCAAGGTATGCAGTCCTGTGGAGTGGATCACGTCATATGCACACACTAGTACTGTAAGAGCTGAACTCAATTTAACCATTCCACCCTCCCCCTCCAAAAAATATACTGCAGTAGGTCTTGTGATATCTGTCTCACCATGCTCTGTTCGGTGGGACATGAAATTGATTTGAAAATTTATATAGATCTAATGCAAGTTGTGTTAATATGCTAAACCCTGTCTTGAGTGAAATCTGCTATAAGCAAGTACCTGTCATATGTGACCAAACTCATCAAACAGATCAATTTTATTAAATATACTGTCATCAGTGACCACCTGCAAAATGTGACCACGATTTTTAGGCAAAATATGTATCTTGACACTGCTATAATGGCTACATCACAAAAGCAGAGATAAACACCACTGACTTTTATTGAATCTTTTGTAACCATGACCACTTTGGAGGGTCAGCAGGCTAAAGTGCTGATTGTTCTAAACAACATTGCTATGAATGATGCCACAGCAAAATTGAGATAAAAACCACTGATCCATCATCTTTTGTAGCCCTGGCAGAGTAGCAGGGTTTGTTCTAAACAGAAAAAAAGCATGACATGTTGTATGCTGTAAACCATAAACCAGACTAAAGTACATGTCACTAGCAGCCACTGTAGTGCAGAAGTCACGAAAATTCCTATTATGATGAACCATTTCTTGAAAGGGAGCAGTCAAGGACGTACATAGTCAGATTCAAAGGTTCATATTGTTTCTTTATCTTCAGTGAAAAAAAGTCAATCCTGATAATGTCATCATGAAAAATTTTCTAAAAGGACTTTACTGTAGTGGTACAGTAGTACATGTCATTTGTCCTTAGACTCAATCAGTAATGCCAGAAGTGAATAATGTTGTTATCTTCAATAAGTGATTATCGTTTTCCAGATGTGATTGTCATTGTAAAGGTTTCTCTTCTTTTGGGGGGGTTTTGTGTTGCAGTTATTAAAACCCACGGACCATGTCATCTTTTGTTGTGATTACACACTGTATATATTGAGCTAATCTCTTTATGTTGCTGGTAAAATAAAATATTGTTTCAGGTAAAGAAATATCTTTTGTTTCAGGAAGAGTTAAACACACACACACACACACACACACTTACCCAAAGCCTGATCAAAACTGTTACAGTGCAATTGGTATATGGGATGAGTGCCATATATGCTCACTTATAAGTTGAGTCCAACAGTAAACAACATAGACCCTGATCTGTGTCACAGAATTTGCTGGACGATCAGGTACTGTCTTATTTGATCTACTAATGACTCCTAACAAGCTGCATAGACTCTAAACTGACAGCTCATTAGGTGAAAGCAGATATGGGTCTGTGCAGTTTGCAGTTGGATTCAACTTATAAGTAAGTATATATGGTAAGTGTTGTCACATCTAACTGAGCAATGCTAATGCTACATTTGAACTTAATTTACTGACGTGAAGTTCACTTATGGATAGGGTAATATTATCCAAGTTAATTTTGCAACTTATATATTAACATCTGCATATGGTCTTCAAATATACATATTTTAAGATATATGTATATCTTTATTGTCATATAAAATTATTCTGAGATAAAATGAATGCACCACTTTAACAACTATGAATAAAGAGTCAAATTCATGTATAGTAAATGTTGCTGTATCTCCTAAATAAAAACTGTGAACATCAACCATGACTGGTCATCTTGCACAAACCTGTTATAAAAGACCACTAGTCTTGAAAGACTGCTTTGTGTTGGCAACATGGCAAACAGGGTGGTCTCTGATGACAGGATTTAGTGACTATAAAAATGGGCTAAATTTAAGGCAAGCAAAATCTGGTAAAGGGTTGGCAGCTGCATAAAGAATAAATGTACAATACCGTATTTATCAACATTTAATTCCTTAAGATAATTATGTAAGTCTTAAGAGTAATTAATAAATAAGACTGAATTTATCAAAATATGTATTAACAAGATGCTGACTTTATTTGCTGAAGAGATCTTAAGCACATATATGAATGATGGCTGTACAAAATCACTAATAGCTTAAACTACAAGAAACATATCATAAAATAGCAAGAATGGGGAAATATAAGAAGGCAAGGGCCTGCATGTCAAGTCTATGAAATATTGATTAATAATAATAATAATAATAACAAAATGTTTTATTTCAGTAACACAGTCTACCCACCTTGTCCACAATTAATGTATATGCATATGAAGCTAATATGATAATCAAATAAAACAATGATAGGGCTGATCAGATTTTGTTTCATCCACTTTGTCCAGGACTAATCATTGCAAAAAATTCACTCGTCCCACCCACCTTTTCACTTGTCTCAACATTTCAGTAACTTGCCTAGATTTGATGAGATGTATGCACTTTAATCCATAGAATGAACAAAAGAAATAACGTACGTATTTGTTTCTTCAAAGTTGTTCAGTTTTCGATCATCAAGTTATCTTACATATACTATATCTGGATCCAATATAGTAACATCAGTACTTGCATTAAGCAAGAATGGAAAGGAATTTAATGGAAATTAGACTCCCCTAATGTCCTTCTCTCAAGACTTGATCAAATGATAGAACAAAAGTCTCATGAACCAAGTCAATTCTTATAATTAACATCAGGTTCAACAGCATTCTTCTGGAGTACAAAGCATTCCATATCAGACACTAGTTTTTGAATACGGTGTAGGCTGCAGTAAAAAGATCCATCTTTTTTTTCTCTTCAATTCATCCATATTTGGTTTTTAAAATGTCTTTTCCTAGTTGAGTGTTGGCAACTCTAACTAACAGGGATTTTGTGCACATGCTGGCTAGTTTCTCACACACATTGTGCTGCACAAGCTTTATGATGTCCATAGCTGTAATGAGATGTCTAAATTTGTCAGTTTCATTTCCAATACACGGTTGAATTTCCAACCTGTGCCAGTTTGGGATATTGGATGCAATTACTGTGAAACATCTTCCCTTCAATTCATTCAAGCTGTGGATAATAATCAATCCAATGCGACTGAAAATTTCTCATTGATGTCATATTTAATGTTTTGCTGCCGCAGAGTCTAGCTTACATCTCTCTGAAAAATAGTTACCTCCAGCTCAATGGCAGCCTTACATTTTATCACTCCATTTTCACATGAAATGTTCCTTGTTTGAATTTTACTTATAACCTACTTTTTCAAGAAAATGAAGTCAACTCATTTTATCCACACAATAAAGATGACCTTACTCTTCCACTAATTTTAAAATTGTCACATCAAACATTTTGTGGTGTAAATATGAACACAAGACAGACAGACTCTGCTTCAAACAGAGTATCACACATGGAAACAGATCCTCTGTATAATCGATTAAAAATTAAAGAGTCATTACTGTGGTTGAATCAGTTCATAAACGAAACCAACATTAATATATGTAAAGTGTCTTTGATTAATTTAATTGCATTGACTCACAAGGCTAAAATCAAAGAGTGATCCACTCATGTGGCTGATAATTTGGTCACTTAGCCTAGTATGCATTCAAGTGGTAACAGAACCTGACCACATGTGACCATTATCAATAACCACTTACTACAGTATCATGGATATGGGTGAATAAATAGAGTTAGATTCGAGCATTCTGTAGGCCTGGGAACCATGAATGGCCAGATAAAGACAAATAAAGTGATTAAAGCATGCCAGTTAGCACCTTCCTGCCCTGTTTTAAAATAGGAAATAAGCAATTGTCCAGGACAATGGTCATGCAAAGTTTTTCTTGTCTGACTTTAAAAATGAATTGTCTGAGATCTTATCAGCCCTGAAGTGAACTGAAAAGAAATTTCCTTTTTTCCATACCATATAGAAAAACGTTTATAAATTGGTGTGACAGTGTCTCTCTGTATGCTACTGTTCAATGAAATCAAAAATTTATTGATGTACTGATTCATATTTTATATATCCTTAACCTGTCCCAACTGTTAACCTCTTATACCAGTCATATACCATTAACCTGTCCATACTCTTAACCTCTCTAGACTAGTCATATACCATATATTTGTCCATACTGTTAACTTCTTAATACCAGCATATACCATAAACCTGTTCATACTGTTAACCACTGTAGACCAGTCATATATCATCTACTTGTCCATACTGTTAACCTCTCTAGACCAGTTATATACCATCTACCCGTTCATACTTGTAACATCTGCAAACCATTAACATTTGTAAACCAGTCATACCCCCTCAATCTGTCCACCTGGTAAAATAATGGCATTAAATATTAGAAAAGAATATTTACAGACAACTTTTTTAATTTAATCACTTTTGTAAAGCATGCATAGATTGTGGCACATTTTCCAAATATGTTTTGACATTTGTACCTATTCCTTTCCATGAGAACACACATCACCTAGATGCCTGTTGTTGTTGTTGTTGGGTTTAATGCCATTTTTCAGCACAAGATAGGCTATACATGGCAGCCAATATAACTGGTGGAGGAAGAACCCTGGAAAACCCTGGGAAGAGCCACCAACCCACGAGAAGTTACTGGCAGGCTTTCTCATGTACCCATGTTAGCCGAGCCTGAGACTCGAACTCACGCAGACAGGTGAGATGGCAGTGTTCCATAATGATGAGCGATTTAGACCACTTGGTCACTTGGGGCCCCCCTAGATGTCTAATAAAAGGCAACCTTCAGTGTATGATTTGTAAAACATGTGACCTTGACATCAAGGTCAAAAGGCTAAGCATATATGTCACACAATGAAGTGTTTCAGCTTCATTAGTATTCTTCTTAAGTATGAAAAGAATCCGTCATGTGGTTTAAGAAAATGAGACAAAACTTGAATCAAAACTTTGATGTAACTTTTGTATTGTTGTGACGTTGACCCCAAGGTGAAAGGAGCAAATAAGAATGTCAAAGACTGAATGACCTCAGTTTTATAATATTTCATCCCATGTATGAAAAAATCTATCAAGGGTTTTAGAAAATAAAAGCGAATAAACAAATTTTAACCCAAACTATAACACGTTTTGTGTGTGTGTGTGTGTGTGAGACTCGGACTTCAAAGTCGATGGGGCAAGTAAGCATGCTGCACAATGAATTCTCTTAACTTCATAATAATTCAATGCAAGTATGACAAGAATCCATTAAGGGATTTAGGAAACAGAATTAAATGAAAATAATTTTAAACAAAACCTTGGCACAAAGTTTTCTAAGACTATGGGCTTGGCCCCATGGTCAAAAGGCAGGCAAATATGTTGAAGAATGAATTGCTTAGCATTGTAATGATTAATCCTAAGCAAGAATAAAATCCATGAAAAGGTTTAGGAAATATAAGCAAATGGAAAAATGGCAAATGGAAAAACCTTAAGAAATACCTTGGCACAACAACATTGCAAACACCTTGATCTCAAGGTCAAAAGAACAAGCAAGCATGTAACAGAAAAAAACTGTCTAAGCTTCAAAACTATTTATACCAAATATGATGAGAATCCATCACAGGGTTTAAGAAATAAATACAAATGGAAAATGTTAGGCAAAACCTTAACAATCACAGGCTGTAAATGATATAACTAACTCACTGAAGTAAATGAAAGAATAATATATATATATATATATATATATATATATATATATATATATATATATATATATATATATATATATATATATATGATGTGATGTAATCTTGTAAAGTAAAAGAGACCTTAATCAAAACAAAACATTTTTTCAAACAGTTATTTAAATATTGTTTGTTTAAATACATTTTAAAAGAAATTTAAGAGTTATCTTTTGCAAATTTTTCAGTTTGAATTCTATGAATTTACATTCTTGAATATAAAGTTTTATTTAAAGGAGTTGATTCAGCAAAGGGTTCTTTTTATTTTATTTCCTTCGAATATATTTTGCACATTTTGAAAAGCACATAGAAATGACAAAATCTGCAGACAAGTGATTTATATAAGTCATTTGTCCCCGACACTGAACAAGTGAATGTGGAAAAAGTGACTAAACTTGCATGTATCTATTAACAGGCACAAACATTTAATCAGGTCATCAACAAATGCAAGTAAAGATGCAGATCATTGTTAATTTGCATAGGTCAAGCAATTTAGGTCTAATCATGCGAACAAATTGTTTTTCCACTTAACTTTTCAAGTTCAAAATGCACAGACAACTAAAAATATGCAAAGTCATATGAATGGAATGAAAATGTAGTTAGGTCATCTAACTATGCAAACAAGCATAATAAATTTGTCTACATCACCTGGCTTTTGCAATATCATAATAAATACAAAAACAACTAGTCTGCAAGGGACTGACAGATGTACAGATAAATGCAAGTACTGGTGTACTGACACAGAAAAAGACTGAAAGGTGCAAGCCATTATGTCCCTGCAGCCCTTGCATTGCTGGTATAACAAAAATTGTGGGCAACATCTCCCAAGAATTGTGTTTAAATAGTTGAAACAGTAACACTTTGATTGTACTAGAATTAACGTACCACAAAATATGGAACTTTCCTTATTAGTTAAAAAATAAGTCTACCAATGTACTGGCTGCAATGCTCATTGTATTTTCATAGACTGTACATCTGAATTAAAGTCATGCTCGAGGGACTGACAAAGAGTGTTACAAAAGTATTAACAAAACAAGAGTCTTTCAAAGAGACTGATGCAATACTGCCTGAAAAGAATTTCCCGGAATTCAAAATATGATTTCTTCTTTTTAACTGACAAGTATTGAAACAAATAAGCCTCTGTGGTGACCATATTGGATGTAAAATCAGCACCATTTAGGACCATCTAAACATCCTTATGAAACCCCTTATCAATATGATGATCCTTTCAGGAGGAGTAGCAATAACATGATTTTCAAGATGGCCATTATGGTGGCCATACTGGATGTCAATTGGAGTCATTTTGTTCATTTAAGTCCAACTAGACACCATAAAAGTCTTCTGATGAAAAGCCCATGTCATTACAACTTTTCATTTAGGATTAATGATAAGATTTTCAAGATGGCTGACATGATGGCTATATTGGATGTATGATTAGCACCATTTTCATTCTGGACCAAACAGACATCAAAAGAAGACTTCTTGTGAAAATTTGGTGTTGATATGACTTTCCCTCTAGGAGCAGTAGCATTAAGAAGATTTTCATGACAGCAGCCACTGTGGCCAAACTGGATATAAGATCTGCATTATTTTCACTGAGGATCAACTAGACATCACAAGAAGTCATTGGGTGAAAATCCAATATTGATACCAGCATCCATTTAGGAGGAGTAGTGATAACAAGACTTTTCAAGATGGCTAGCATCGTGGCCACAATAGGTAGGATCAGAAAATATTCATTTGGGACCACCTGGATATCATCTGAAGTCTTTGGTGAAAACCCTATGTCCATATGACTTTCCATTCATGAGTAGTGGTAATGTAGATTTTCAAGATGACTGCGGTAGTGACCATATTGGATGTCAAATCAGCACCGTTATCATTTTAAACTAAGTAGATATCATAAGAAATCATTTAATGAAAATTTCAAGCTGATATGACTTTCCATTCAAGAGGAGTAGCAATAGCAAGAATTTCAAGACAGCCACTGATTGCCATACTGAATACCCAGCAGCACCATTTTTAAGAAGTCTTCTGTCAAAAGGAACTGCAACAGTTCAGTTCACAGAGCTTCATACTCAGGATCCAAGGGTCTTGGGTTCAATACTTGTCCAGACAAGCCCAGGTCAGCTGTCTTGGTGTGTGCTTGGGAAACACACTCAGTTGCTATTTCCTTGGAATGATATAGCCAAAAATGTGTTAATAATGCTGAGAAAGCAATAACAAGTTTTTAAAGATGGATGCTATGGTGCCCGTACTAGTAATCAGATGTGCACCATTTTCATTTAGGATGAACAAGACAGCATACACAACCAAATCTGCATCTGTTCCAATCTCATGTCCAGATTGCTAATACAAATCACTCATACTGTCTGAGGATTTGCAGCACTGAAAACTCTGTACATGTGGAAATGTACCTTCTGCCTCTCTGCAAACTTTATTTCAGGTAGAGAAATCTCAAAAACTTCTTTGATATTTGATTGAGTACTTTGCACCTGAAACAGAATCACAGATTTAAATTTTTACTGTTTTTAATTTCCAAGGATTTCTAAAGTTTTAAATAACCATATAATACTGTGAAAGACATGTATTAAAAAGTGTAACATGATATCCAGCCATCAGTTGTGTGTGAAGAGTAAGATTAACTTAATTTTCTCAAAGTCATTTCCACATTTGTTTAGTCTTTCCTTCATAGCTGTGAGTGGGCAAGGCTGTAGGATAATAACTTGACAGTTTCACCCTATCTTTTTAGATGCAAACCTACCAGAACACATCATGCAAAAAACAATTTTTTTTAACTACCAAACCACCCCAACAGTTTTGTTTATAAAAAGCAAATTTTTAAATAAGTTATGTTTCTCCGAGAATACTTACCCAATCACATTACATTAGGAATACTAGCCTGCTACCTCGTGAATCTTGCCCTATTAAATGAAGAAAATTTGTCTTTCCCTATCTTTATCAATAGACAAAGGGCAATAACTCTTGCCCATTACCTCTCCTTGATACCACCAGGTGTTGCCAGTTTTTATCTGAGTGAGATACTAACAGTGATGCTCACATGGCGGAGTGGTTGGGAGGGTGATTAAGTAATGTGATTAAGTATCCTTGGAGAAACATAATTTACTTAAAAATATGCTTTCTCCTTCAAATATGTTCCCAATTACTTTACATTGGGAGAATAAGTAACATGAGGAGGGGATGCTGAACATCTGACCCCTACCTCGGGTATCCTTCTAGGGAAGAAGCAACACAGCCTGGGGTTATTTGACCTGTGATTCTAACATACAGTTAAGAATATGATTATTGAAATCTTGCACCAGCAAATCCAGTGAAGCTTATTGACTGTGTTGATTGCTCCAGTTGGGTCTGGTGGCCATCTGTGCTGCTGCCACTGGACCCAACAGTTTCTAGGTTACCTCTGTGCCATTAAATCTCTGAAATGGAGGCTCAAAAAAGGTTGGCTCTGCCTGCCAGCCAACAGCTTCTACTATATCTCACATTGGAACATTGCATTTGAACGTGAGGCTTGCAAAGATTGGTCAAAACTTCTGAGGATTAATCTACATGAGGTTACTCTGATCTTGTGAGACTTCAGAGTGCACCAAGTGTACAACCAACTTCAGCCATGAAGAAACGGCTTAAAGCATGATATCCTGTGTTCCGGCTCATACGAATTGTTCAAAACTTCAGAGCAGTAAGTTATGTGCAGCAACTCTGATATGGTGAGACATAAGAGTATACCAAGTGTACGATCCACTTCAGCCCCAAAGAAAGTGCTTGAAAGATGATATCCAGTGTTCCAGCTCACACTGGAAGAAAAAAGTATTTGCTCATGCCACCACTTGCCTCTGTGTACTTCAAGTTAGTCCTTGAGAGCACAAACAGGATGCATAGCTGCTGTTCTCAATGTGGCTATGGAAGAGAGCGAGCAAGTGATGACTGTTTGACTACTGACAGATGGTAACCTGTGTTGGGCTATGAAGCCCGATGGTTTCATGAGAACCACCAAACCCTCCGATCTGAACTGAAGGGAATTCGGGATGATATAAAGGGGCATGCAGCTGTCTTACCCTGCATGCAGTAACTAAAGCTATCAGGAAACATAATCTGTATGATAGTGACTTTAGCAACATATATGGTGTAGGCTAGAAGTTCAAAGGGATTCGAATTGAGCCATGTTAAAACCCAGGATTGGATCCCTTTGGAGATAAACTAAGGGATTGATCTCAATATTGTCTAAAAGATCTGATAGGTCTCTATCCTGTCTAAAAACATGTTTGCCATGATGCCGGAATGTGTCCAATATTATGGGGAGGTAGCCTTTGGTAGTGATTGGGGCCCAACTGTTTCTCCTCAAAGAGCCAGAAAGAAGTCGGCTAGTTGAGAGATAGAGGCATGCAGAAGGACGATGTGGTCGGTTACTCGCTAGATTCTCTCCACAATTAAAGGTTTGAGTTGTTTGACTCGAAAGGCTGTCCCAGTAAGAGCCTAAAATTCTAGAAGAAGAGGGTGGTCTGGACAGGGAAGGACCACCTGTAACAGTGGGTGCTGGAGAAGATTTGCATTGGACGGAATCTATCTGGGTGTACTATCGCTAGTGAGAGTAGATTAGTAACCCAGGGCTTGTCCAGTCAGAGAGGGACTATTCTGACCCTATAACTTTTGGGTTATTTTTCGTATCAGCATCATGGGAGGGAGGCTCAGGCCCATGAATCCTTCCAAATGATTGACAGTGCATCCATGACCCAAGCTTTTGTGTGTGGAACTGGAGACATGAAGGTGGGTAGCTTTTGTTTCCACCTCATTGACAAGAGGTTGATCATTGGATGCCCTTAAAGTGTGCAAATCCAAGTGAAGACTGATTGATGGAGGGACCATTCTGTGTTGATGACATGACCAATTCTGGGTTGATTCCCAGCCAAGACACTGATGCTGTCGGGAATGTGTCTGATTTGTATGTTGATATGGAGACTGTTGCACCCATGTAGAAAATGTCAAATCAGAACACACAGGTCGAGTGATTTGTTGCCATCATGTTCGAAGAGGTAGGTCAATACCACAGAGTTGTTGGACCAAATGAAGACCATTATCACCTCAGAGGTGATCTTTAAAGAAATGAAAGGTATTGATGACAGCCTTGATTTCTAGGATGTTGATATGTAGAGGTCATTCCCTTGGCCCAGGCATTGCTGATGGTAGTGAAGGTCAGCAACAGGTAGGCACCCCCACTGTGCAAACTGGTGGTGATACCTACCATTACTTCTGCCCGGGGCTTCTAAAGCTTGATTCCAGTAGTCAGCCAACCTGGATTGCCCCACTGATGCAGGCATGATCATGACTGTTTGATTAAAGGGACATAAAACGGGTTGCAAATGTGCTGGCAAGGCCCGCAGAAAGAGATGGACAAGCGGGATCTAGTCCACTACCATATAATAAAATAAGGAGTTGCATGAACTCACCTGCTGAAACCCAAGTCCTGTTTGGAAATGGACTTGATGAGTTCAATGGTCTGGTAATGTGAACGTACACCAGATTCTGGTTGGTTAAGAACTCCATACCAAGATAGATGAAGTTCTTGGAAGGACAGAAGTCTGACTTTCCCAGTTTGTTAAAAGGCTTTGATGATCTAGAAGAGAAGGACAATCGTTCCCACCCTGGAGTAGTATAGAACTTACCATGTGTTTCTGTAGGGTGACACCCAGGTATGCTGACATCAATGTAGATGACATTGGCCAGAACAGGAAGACAATGCAATCCATAGTTTGAGTGAAAGCCCAGGGGCTGATGTTGAGGCCAAAGAAAAGAACAGTGAAACAGTGTGGCAGTAAGCAAACTGGAGAAACTTGCGAGAGATGGGGTGGATAACGACTTTTTTGCATGCCAGATTGAGACTGATGGCACACTTGCCCCATCTGACGGAGAGGCAGATTGACCTCGCTCTCTCTATCATGAATTGGGTGAGGCCACTCCAGTTGATGGTGGGTTTCAACCTGCTTTTTCCATTCCAAAGAGGGAACAGCCTTGAGTAAAAGGCTGGGGATTGTGGCCATGCACAAGCTCTAGCACCCCGTTTTATTTTTTGATGAGTGACCATATCTGCTGTTGTAGAAAAGCATCGACCTCCCAATCTGATGGTGTAGTCATGAAGAGGAGAGAGGGGATTGTTGATGAAATAAACCCAAAGTCCCTCTGAATGACCTGGAACAGCCCCCACCCACTTTCTAAGGGAATAGGGAGGTTCAGTGACCTCAAAAACTGGTTTCATTCTGCCACTGTACTAATGCATCATAGGGATTGATGTCAGTGCATGTGTGACTAGGGAGATTCCATCTTGAGGCCGCTGAACATCCCTTTACACTGACAGGGGCTGAGTGGTTCCAAACGCCCATGTGGGTTAAGCAGTGAGGTGGAGGTGTAGTTCCTGAGCTGCCTGCCTCTGAGCTTCCTCTTTTCTTCCTCCAAAGAAATGAGGACCTGAACAGAGTTGTCCGGAAAGGGAGGGTATGATAAGGTAGGAGCAACATGGATCACACAAGAGACATGTTGTATCAAGAGTAGACTGACCGAACCTGTCAAAGAGTTGGTCATGGTATGATGAGCAGCCCTGGTCAATGACCCTAGCAATCCTGGCTGTTGCCTCCCACATGTGGCTGTTGCTGGCTGTCTGCAATGACATCTCTACCCAGCTCTGGTGGGCATGGAACAGATGAGCATACATATTAACCACTACTTTATTCTTGTCAAGTGCCAGAAGATTGGTTCTGAAGGTGTCTGTCACCGCAAGTTCATTTCTTTCTCCACAACAAGATATACTGATTCTTTTAAGCAGCAGTAGGGATGGGGGCATTCTGAAGTAGCCAACACCCAAAAAAGAAATTTTCTCATCGTTGGCTTGAAAGCTAACTTCAGTTCATTCCATGGTGGATTTGAAGGAGTTCTGTTGCACACAGTGTGCATTGAGGCCTAACTGGGTCTACTTGCAGCATTAGAGAAGACATACCAGGTGGTATGAAAACTCAATTCCATCCTTAATAAAACTTCACTAGCTCTCCCTTGTGGACAAGCAGTAAACATATGGAAGTCTGGCACTACCTGCAATGCCAGCTGGATTGCTCAGTGAATGGTTGGCCTGGAAGCTGGTTGTATAGAAGACAGTGTGGTTATCACCAGTACCGGCCGCTTCACAGGCAGGCTGGCCAGAAGATTTCTCAGTGAAATCTCCATCATAGCTAGAGCATGTCACTGATAGTACATTGGACTATGGACCTGGATCTAAGATCTCAGTAAATCATAGTTGGCTGGACCCTATGTTGGAATGGCTGGATGGCTGGCGATGGTGCAGTTTTAATATGCATTAGATCCAATGGATGGGGTGTGAATGGCTTGGTTGGCCCAGATGCTAGCAGTATACACGTGGTCCAGCAATCACCAGTACTGGCTGTACCAAAGGCCTGGTTGAACAGACAGATTTCTCACTCAAATGTCCAGTAATGCCAAGTGAGTGACTAGACAGACAGATCTATCACTAAGATCCCCACATTAACTATTTGGCTGGATCATTTCAACGAAAAGATCCTCATGCTGGGATGGCTAAACTGCTGGTGTCTGTTGGACTGCTGGTGTCGACTGGACTGATGTGTCAGCTGGATGGTTGGCGATGTCAGGACAGCTAGTGTCAGCCAGATGGTTGGTAAAAGTATGGCAGTATTAAATCCAACGGATCTGGCATGAACCCCCCCATGTGCTCATACTTACAGGTCCAAAGGCCATGCTTAGACATGGGGGGGGACTTACGCCTCGTGGACTGCCTAAAATTGGGGAATACCATCCAGTGAGTCTGTATTGCCAACAATGAACTGTAGGTTGTCTTCCTCAATTTATTCTATCTTCCTTTCCTTCAATGCTGAATACTGTGAATGTGCATGTCATGCATATAGTAAACATTCCTCCTGAAATGATACAAGAAGAGAAAACAAAGCATAGATTAGCAAATTAGTATGTGACTAACTAGCAAATAGCAAAAACTGCCAATCAGTGTATAACTAATTACCTAAAATGTAAGCCCAGACTTCCACTGACTATGTATTATAGACGCTGCATGTCAGAAACAGTGTATACATAGAATAAACAAAACAGGAGTTATGGTAGACTTCCATGCTCTGAAGTTGAATATAGATCATTTAGAGTGACAATCGGCTGAAACAAAACAAAGAACACAAACTAATGCAGAAACTAGTAATGTGTCTCTACAGCAGCAACGCTAAGAATTGGCAACACCTGGTGGTATCAAGGGGAGGTAATGGGCAAGAGTTATTGCCCTTCATCTATTGATATTGATAGTGAATGAATTTTCACCTTTCAGTAGAGCTACATTCGCAAGGTAGTAGGCTAATATTCCTAATGTAATGTGACTGGTGAAGGTATTTGAAGGAGAAATATGATTTCCAGTCAATCTTATTAAGAAGATAGAGAAGTGGGGGAGGGGGGGGACAATATAGAGAGACTTTCCTTGATTGCATGATATATGACTGTGGCCTGTATAAACAGTACACTGTCATGTTTAATGCTCATGGAAAGCTATCACCACATAGCAGTTTAAACAGTTAATTGTTTTACAGGAAATTAAAAGGTACTGGTGGTCAGATATAACCACCACTGCACAAATTACTTAACTGACATTAGCCAGGGTGATTTTGTGTTGCAAATTGTTTCAGTACTACTTTCTGTTGGGGGTGGGAGGGATTTTTATTCTTTGCACATACTGACTGCAAAAACCATACAGTGTTAACATTAGTCATTCTGGGATCATACTAAATCTGGCAACATTGTGAGATCATGCAGCATCAGGACAATACACAATACAGACTTCAATCCCAAAGGTAACTAACATGTTTAAACAATCACTGACCAACCATGTCACAAAAACTGTAGTGCTTTTCTTGCTATTTCATGGTTCCTAGCACAGCACAATCTGCAGTTTGTTGCTGCAGATCTCTTTTCAAACCTGTGTAAGGAAATGTGCCAGAATAATTATATCACTAAGAAATTCAGTTGCAGAGGAACAAAATGATTACAAATTTCAAAAGATCTTTGGAAACATGTGCACAACAGTACCAATCAGTCTCTAATGAGTGTAAAGAACATTGCTAAGGGAACAATCATTTACTTTGTGTGCATGCGTTTGGGGTTGCAGGGGTAAAGTTTCATTATCCAGACAGTTTGAAACAAAAACTTCATCATGTTAGTTCACAAATAAAAATGGTCTTGAGATAAAAGAAACACAAATACCATGGCTAAAAAGAAAATCACAGCCACTTCCCGTTTCCTCTGGGGTTATTAAATGGTCAGTCTCTAATGACACCTGCAACACCTGAAACCCTC
Source organism: Megalonaias nervosa (assembly GCA_016617855.1). Lineage (NCBI taxonomy): Eukaryota > Metazoa > Mollusca > Bivalvia > Unionida > Unionidae > Megalonaias > Megalonaias nervosa. The sequence continues at coordinate 85,808 of JAECUM010001792.1, forward strand.
CACTGAACTAATGACAACAATAAAGTCTGCATCTAGTTAAAACTGTGTTCTGTTGTCTGATACACAAGCTTGGTTTATTTTTTTATTTAATTTCTGTGATTATGATCATATATATATATATATATATATATAGAGAGAGAGAGAGAGAGAGAGAGAGAGAGAGAGAGAGACTTGCTTATAAGTCAACAGTTTCTTTTACTGAAAATCTATTCATGCAGAATAGGGATTGTTTTATAAGAGTGACATTCACACATTTTGATAAAGCTAGGGGTAATATTGGAAACTTGAGATTTTGACTATATACAAAATACTGTCAATTCAAATATTTGTATTTTTCATGCCACTCTTCTCATCCAAAAATATTTATATGGGAAGCACTGTGTTTACTTGTTTCATTATGGTATTCATCACACAATTCTTGTATCTATATTTATTTGGATTTTAATAATTATTAAATATCAGATTAAAAAGAAATGACTGCAAAGTGAAGTGTCTATCAATGCAATATACCTAATTTACTAGTACATATATTGCTTCCATTTTTTTGCAAGTCTGAAAAACCTTTATTTGTATCATATTCTTTGTTTGGTGTGTAAATGCTGTTTATGTTTGCTGTAATAAAGGTTTTGATTTGATTTCATTTACCTTTTCACAAACCAGATCTAACTCCCAAGTAATATTTCCCAATGCACATGGGACAATAAGCCCACAGCTTACAACAGCAGCAAACACTTTTTGTTTTCCTAGTTGACAACTCATCTGATTCAGCCATGAATGTGGCACATGTTCAGTGTCCAATTATATTCTTATATTTAACTTCTTCTGAGTAATTTAACAACTCCAAGTGCACATGTGACTTTGATCCCTTAGCTTGTAATGGCAGCACCTGCTTTGTTTTCACAGTTGATATTCCTTTGATTGTGCCATGAATACTTGTTTGGTGCCAAGTAGAAGTCCATATTCACTTAACTGTGGGAGCTTAATTTAACTCCTGTGATCATGCCACACAAATGACACCTGATCAACCTGGTCAGCTGTAGTAATCCTTAAATGAGATTTCACAGACTGTATGATCAAACTGTCACTCCCACAGATCAAGTTCAGTCTCCAAAGAAATAATGGCCCAAGTTTTTGAATCATTACTGTTCTGTCAGTTTCTGGATACCTTGTCACCTGGACATCATTCAACATGAATTTCAAAATTTCTGTAGTTTCACCAATATGGTGAGAAGAAAACATTATGCTTACCATGGAGCAGTGATGTCAAGTTATAGACTTTGCAGACATATATATATACAAACTGCACTGCAGAATGTGAATTTGGTTTATTTTTCCATCGTGTGTGTGTATAACTCTTCCTGAAACAAAAGATTTATTCACCTGAACAAAAAAAAAAAACAAAGAAAAATCATCCTGAAACATAAGATATGATATAAATGACAATGCTAGCTGTACCAACTATTTTGGGTTTGAAAATGTATTAAATGCTTCACAGAAAGAATATATTTCTTTTCTTTTATTCAAATTTAAATTTTGATTCATTTTCTATAGGCTTATAGGTGAAGACAACTTATTCTCAGTTGCATGATGTCATTTTTAGGGGTCATGTACCTTGAAACTCCTTATGACCAAAAAAATACATTTCAAAAATAGGCAACTAGGCATTTTAGATGAAAATAGGACTAAAATCCAGTGGGTGGAGGGTGGTAACTGCAAATCATACTACATAGAAATTGGACTCTTCTCAATTCCTTTAAACAGAATATTATGCTGAATCTTACAATGCACAATTACACCCCACATTTTCTTTTGCACAAATACATTTAATAGGATTTTTATTTACTGGTCCCAAAATTGTACCCTATTCCAAATACAGACCACTCCCCTCCCCTAATAAATATTCACTAACCATTAGCAACAATAACAAATGCAGAGTTATAACCTACCCAGAAAGCACAAGGACTACATAAAAGGAAAACATAAACAAGTTGCAAAATTAGTCAAAACCTTTATTCAGCATTTAATGCTACTGTGATAAAGAAATTCTACAGAATTATAATGACTGAAAAAGTAAAACACAAAATCAGAATGTGAATCAGCTTAGAGTGGTACATGATTTAAAACTTCAATTCAACAGATTAAACCCTATGGACAACTTTATAAAATATGTAATGAATTCTAAAACTTTGATAATTAGAACAAGTACAAAATCTTAAACCAGCAAACAGTAATGATTGGATTTCTTTAATACATATGACTTATTTAATATTTAACAGCTACAATATTATAAGTACTGGCTTTCTTCAAAACTACAAAAGGAATTTTTAAAAAATTAAACGTAAATAAAATTACCAAGCAAAATCATCTTACAGGTATTAGTAGTAATCATTCATAAGAATTAGTAAAAAAATTATCAAAATCTTCCAAAACTTCGAATGTCTTGCATATTAAATGAAATGAATGTATTTCCTCAATTATTAACACAACAGCAATTAAATAACAATTAACAATCTTTTATAAACTCAAAAGCTTCAGTATATCATGTTGAAATGGCAAAACCAATTAAAATATAGTGTGTTGCATGCTCATACAGTAACATTTTTATTATAGTGACATGTGCATTCAATATTAAAATACATTACCCAGCACAAACTAACAGTAATATCTGGCTTTATGGAGCAAAAGGTCATTTCACAAAGTGTAATGTCCAAATGTTGCCATTAGAAAAAATATTTTCATTCCTTTGTCAATGATATGGACATGTACTTTTGAGTCTAATTAGACTAATGATCTCCAGACACATAATATGGTTACTATACTGTGAATATGATGAATAATATAATATATTCCATCTATTACAGCTACAAGATTTATTCCTGATCTTTTCAGAGTTTGTCTCATTTAATCTTAAAAGATTTCAAAATAATTATAAATCATTGTTCCCAGTTTCAAATATTACAAGCACCTTAGAATGTCAAGATGAGCAGAAGCTAATTTAAATATATTTATTCCATCTAAAATATCTGCGTTCAGTTAATCAAGAAACATAAAGGCATTCTTTGGTAGTTTTCTGATCAGGTAATCAGAAATTACAATGTGTGGAAACTCCTGTCGATTTTGAGGAAATTAATGGTATTTTAAAACTTATATTACTAGTAGCTGTATACATCGATGTTGCAAAAATGCATGATTCAGTCAGCACTAATGAAAATTTCATACTATTTAAAGAAATTACATCAATAAATTTATGGAAACGTAAAAGAATCTGGTGGTATAATAAGAAGGCAAAAATTAAAAAATTTCTGACATAAAGGAAAAAAGTAAAATATCCACTAAGCAAGACTGCTATAAAAGAAACGTATTTATAAAATCTGTTTAAGAAAAACTGAGTCACAGTGCAAATAAACCAAACTGCAGCCTTTTCACAATTTGTCTCCCTTAGTTAATGCATACCAAACTGTAAAAATCAACTTTTGTAAAGTTTCTTTCCTAAAGTCACAACATGCCAAATGACATTTTCTTGAACTGAATTTTTTTATTTGTTTCTAAGTCAGTATATCCATGTTTTTTATATATTACATTGATAGCATAATTTATACATGTGCATTCATGCCTGCATCTTTAATGCACCATGAGATCCATAAACATTTCATTATAACGAAATGAAGTTTACATATACTAGAGAGAGACAGATATAAAGATCCATCCTTGTATATACAAAGATAAATGGGTTCAAAAAGTAATTAGGATGAATAGCAAACTGTACTATTTGAAGAAAATACTGTGTAAATAGGAGTCTGAGGGTTGCAAAATCGGACAAAGGGTAAAATATCACAGTTTTCAGGTACATCTCTAATAATCTATAACCTCTATTGCACATCCTATTATTTATCACACTATGAAATCTTGTCTAAAAATAAATGTTTACAATTATGTCTAATTATCACATCAGAATGAATTTATACAACAATGATTTCAAAATTAGTCAACAAAAAGAAAAAAAAAGTGCTAGATATAAATTTTGTGCCCCTTTCCCAATATAACCACATTTAAAGTTTGAAGGAAAAACACAAAATAACCTTTCAATCCTACATGAGTTCTGATACTACAGTCGTCCATACATAGGTTTAAATACATGTTCAGATACTACAATTTTTCATCCCTATTTTTAAACAAGTGTTTTTCCCCCCACCAGTCTTACTCATCAAGGACATTCAACACAAAACTGTTGATACAGCTGCCCAGAAACTGATACCAATGTCTTAGTGTGCTTATACAGGTGAGAGAGATAAAGATCCATTCTCGTATATACAAAGATAAATGGGTTCAAAAAGTAATTATGATGAATAGCAAACTGGACTATTGAGGAAAATACTGTGTAAATAGGAGTCTGAGGGTTACAAAATTGGACAAAGGGTAAAAAAAATCACCCCGTTTTCAGGTTCATCTCTAATACTGTATAACCTCTATTGCACATCCTATTATTTATCACACCATGAAATCTTGTCTAAAAATAAATGTTCACAATTATATCTAATTATCACATCAGAATAATTTATACAACAATGATTTCAAAATTAGTAACAAAAAAGATCTGTGCTAGATATAAATTTTGTGCTCCTTCCCAATATAACCACATTTAAAGTCGGAAGGAGAAAAACAAAATAACCTTCCAATCCTACATGAGTTCTGATACTACAGTCGTCCATACATAGGTTTAAATACATGTTCAGATACTACAATTTTTCATCCCTATTTTTAAACAAGTGTTTTTCTCCCCACCAGTCTTACTCATCAAGGACATTCAACACAAAACTGTTGATACAGCTGCCCAGAAACTGATACCAATGTCTTAGTGTGCTTATGCAGGTGACACCAAATGTCAAGACATCTACATGTTTCCTACATATCTCTGTTCATTTTTACCTAAGCAACTCTTGTGAAACCATTATTGAAAAGAACAGCTAGAAAGCAAGATAACATGATAAAATGGTAATTTAAAAAAAAAAGGAAAAATAGGACTGCAAAAGTATTAAAATTCTAAGACTTTCAAAGGTCCCTGAATCAAAGTGGTTATCAGAATATGATCTTAAATAATCTAAACATGATCCATTATCTTAATATAATGTCAGTTTGAAATTGGAATGGGACTACAAAAAGAAATGCATATTATGATACAATCTGCAATTTTACAAAGAAAATGCAGAATTGTCAAAATGAGTCTTTTATAAATTTTTATACACTATGTAAAAAACATAAATAAAAAATAGATCTCAACTGATGTCACATTATGACCATGTGGCACATATGAACTTGATAAAATACTTTTTTCTTCAAATGTTTAAATGAGACAATCAAGTAAATTAGCAACTTGGTAAACATATCTAAGAATAAACTATCCTTTAGCCTCTCCTGTCTTTCCTCCTGCCATACTGATTACATAATATAAATCTAATAAAACAAACCATTTGATATACTGGTACATTAAACATACAAAGCAGATATAATGATAACCAAAGAACTCCTACATTTACACATACAGTAAAACCCAACCTGGCTTTATCTTTTAAGACACTCTAATTAAAAATTTTTAAAATTTAAATAAATGTATCCTTCCTTTCATATACAGTGGTACCCCTCTTATATGACCACCACTTTTGCACCAGGAAGACAGCTGGCTTTTCTAGAGGGTGACCACACAGATGTGAGTAATAATTACATATAAAATAAGAAATATTTTTAAAATATTTAATATTTTTATGTAAAAAATCACAGGTATGTTATGAAATCAATCTGGTACAAGATATTAATGTTATTTAAAATAATTATGAATAATCATTAATGGTAGTGTAAAACAATCATGTCAATAAAATCAGTATAGAAATCTGGTTGTAGCTATCATTGTCCATAAATTGTTTTCTCACTGTAGAAACTAATGTTTATTCAGATATTTCTGACATATTTCTCAGCAGTGATCAACGGACTCTTCTATTTTTTGTTTAGCTGAATTGTCTGATGACATTTTGCACTTTTTACAACATCTTAATCCTTCATTTGCAATTTGTACTTTTTAGAATGAAATCCTCCTTGTTTTAGTCTGATACTGTTTTTAATACATTTTGTCATCTGAGAGAGAGAAGCCATGGTGGCTAACATATCATTCTTACTACATGGTGCCTGGATGTCACTCTGACTTGAGCTGAACAAAACTAATTCTTGGTAGTTTGTTGCTGTCATGTTGACAATTATCAATTAATTATTATTAACAGCCAGTAATTATCAAAATGACAAAACTTAAAATCTAAGGAATACCCAACAGTAAGGACAATAAGATTACTTACTTCATTGTATGGATTAAAGTTAGGTAATCTGCTGCCATGTTGGAGCAAATGTCAATGTACTGAATTTATAAAACAACAAATACTAATGAGATCTCCACCTGTAACACCCCATTATATTGTTATTTGTGAGGAGTTAATTTGTGCATTAATATGCTGGCCATGTAACAGAGGTGGTTGTCCCAGAGAGGTATTTTTGAGCACAAACTCATTGGTTTCAAGGGAATCTGGCTGTATAAAACAGATGGCTGCTGGTGAGGAGGGCTGTTCAAGAGGGGTAACCAATGTATAACATACCTCATCACCATGACCACCCCAGTATCAAGACTTTTCTTCAATGCTGAGTGTCCTAACTACAGCATGTTCAAGCTCATATTATAGTTTCTTTTATACGACCCCAATCACAATAAGGATATAAATTGGACAACTCTTTAATTTTAGTATTTTCCAATACAATGGGCAGTATAAAAAATATCTTCATATCCAAAATGAGAAGTGATGCAAAATAATTTGGGTGTATAAAGATTTTCATGGATTCCAGCAAAAATATAGCAGCAAGTCTGGAGTGTAACTTCTGATTTGGATTTGTCCCAGTAGGTAGTGTGACCAAAAAAAAACATCATATTGTGCATGCTGTAACTGGAACACCCCTTTACTTACTGACTTAGTCTATGTCTGTTGTTTTGTCAGCATTGTGTTTCATGCGAACTATCAAACACAGCTTTCCAATTATTATTCTGTGAATAAACTGTACAGTTGATTTTATTCCATTATTTTGTGTTTATTTAAAAAGACCCACCCTTATAAACATATTACTGTAGCAAAAATGCTGGTATTGGCTTATTTAGCATCAGAAATAGTGAGGTTAGTATATCATTACCAGAGGTGACACGAAGTACATTAAAGACAGAAATGGAATATACAACATGCAGTATAATAACTGACACATGGCATACAATAATATGCAAGTGAAGTGCACACCACTTCTTACAATTTTAAAAAATTTGAACCTTCAACAATTGTTGAACTGAAAACATTTTTTTATACCACAAGCCAATAATGTAACATTCTGATTATATCAGCATACACAGCCTAACCTGCTTCTGTTCCAACCTCATATCCAGATTGCTGATACGAATCAGTCGTACTGTCTGAGAATTTCCAGCGTTAAAAACTCTGTATATGTGGAAATGTTCCTTCTGCTTTTCTGCAAACTTTATTTGAGGTAGTGATATTTCAAAAACCTCTTTGTTATTGGACTGGGTACTTTTTACCTGAAACAAAAGCAGAGGATTATGTTCTGGAAATTTTTAGTATGATTGTAATTTTGTTGTTGGTTCTTGGACACCTGTACAATAGTGAATATGAGACAAATAATAAGAGCACCACTAAACAGCATGTGATCTTCTGCTAAATTAAATATTAGTGAAAGCTGTACTGTATATACTTTGCTACAAGTCAAGTCCAACTGTAAACTGCACAGACCCAGATCTGTTGTCACATAATGTGCTGGCATATCAGGTTCTATGAAATCTGTTTGGAGTAATCAGCAGAAAAAATGACATAGACTGATCTGCTTGCTCATTATGGGATGGGAGATTGGTTTATGTTATTTGCAGATGGACCTAATTTAAAAGTGTATTTAAATTGTAACTGGAACTCATTTTGCTGGTGATGAAAAGGAACAAAAAACCATCACAGTATTTGTGCTAAGACTAAGCAGCTGAATAAACTGCATTTCTTTTTCTGGAAGTTGGCAAAGAGTGGGACAATAATAGTATAACACAGCAGTTACAATAAAAACTGAAAATAAATTATAATAATATTATAAAGGGAAAATAATGGTATAACAGCAGCAGTTATAAGAAAAATTGAAAAGAAAAGAAAATAAACCTGCAAAATGATAGTTCAAATTCATGTTCTACAAAAGTCATGAAGTAATTACTAACTCGAGATTTTCTCCACATGGAACCTTTAAGTAATTCTTGCAACTCCACAAGTAAAGGAAATGACATTCTAATTTGAGAATTTGGCGATAGAGTTTCATTTGTATCTTTTACTGATCTGTATAAAGAACTGAGAAAAAGTTCTTATTATATTGTCTGGTGACCTTGAACATAGAAAAGGTCACCAAAACTTAATCAGTAGGTAAAACTCCCTATTGTGAAAGTATCAATGGTAAGATTTCATATCATTTCTGAGATACAATGAGGCCTATTTATCAAGGACATTCAAGGGATGACACAAATTTGCTCTCTGTGGATAGGTATCAATGATTATAAATATAAGAAAAGTGACCCATAAAAAATGTCCTTCATGATCAGGTTTACTTTATATAAAGATATCTAATAGATAAGTTTTCACTGTAATGTGCACATTATATGGTATCACAGGAAATTTTAATATTTCTATTCCAAAAACACTATTCATTATGAAAGTCACATTCTGTGACAATTACCTCAATGTAATGAACTTGAGGGTTATTCTGATAATAAACCTTAAGGTCATATGGTGCTCCAGTTTCACCCTCTTGGTTGATCCACTTGACCTCCTGAATTGTGCCCTCCATATCCTTGATCTTCATCAGGTAATTGTAGATAAGGTGCTCCCCCCATATTCCGACCTCTGTGTGGCCTTCACCTGTTGTAATCATCTCAGGTATTGGTAAATTATCAATGGCTGGTAGCTCATCATATGTGTATTCCCCAGCCATATGTGTCCAATCTGGATTCCCTGAAAACACAAATTTCCCTCAGCTGCAGTATGTTGTTATTATTAGACAATTGGTGCTTTTAATTGGTATCTTTTAGCTTTCCACCTTTGACTTTTAATAAAGGTCTGGCACCCCCCCCCCCAACAATAAATAAAAAGTTGCATTTTCTGACTAAAACCTACTGCAATAAGAAAACTTAAATCTTTTTTGTCTCCTGTCAACATGGTTCCCACTGAATTTTGATGCAATACTCCTCAGAAGGAACACAATGCTCATAAAAGTCCTGGAAATTTATTTTTAAGGAGTTTTCAATGATTTCTAAAAGTATTTTTTTCTTATTCCAACTTCTTCATCACTGAATAAATAGGTATAAATTTAACAGAAAAACACACAACTGCCAAAAGAGCAATGGGATACCACTCCATCTGGAACTACTAGTGTCAAGCAATATTTGATCCACCCAATTTTATTGAATTTATATATTCATTAAAATTTTTGAAAAATACATAAATAAAATAATATTCTAAATTTAAAAAGTAATATATTTATTGTATTTCCTGACAGAGTACAGAAGTTTGTCAAAATTCAAAGAGTTTTAAACAAATTCAAGAATTTTTAAAGTGAACCCCCCCACAACCATTTTGTTGTAGAATTCAAGGAGTTTTCAAGGTAATGTCACAAAAATAGATTTTTCACTGATGGAAAACAGGTACAAAAATTTTACCAAGAATTGGTAGTCTAGGTGGAGATGGTGAGCTTTTGCTCCCAGTATGGAACATTCTTTTCTCTTCCATTGAGGGTACGGGGTCTTGACCTTGGATTTTATGTGGACTTGATTCACCTGTGTTGTTGTTGTTACAGTTACCAAATGATCCTTGAACTCGACCTTGATTTACGGATTGTGTTTCAGTGGCACCAAACATCTGACCTTGATTTTGACTTTCAACCCCACTTGTGCCATTTACTGAGTTATTTTCTAATTTCTGAAGATGACCTTCATCCATGACGGGTTTATGTTCTTGCTCAGTGTGTTTTTCTTTCTGGTCTTGATTCCTGTGCTGAACTTGAGTATTTTCCCCTGTAAATAAAAATTTAAAGCACCAATGAATTACAGATTTTGGGCATAATTTTAAGACTTGTAACCTACACATTTATAAAAAGTACATGGAATCTATCATTTCATCTCAATCATATGTCAACTAGAATTTTGTAGCTAGGCAGCATCATCTCCATGCTTGTCTAAGTTATTCATTTCAACATCCATACCACACCACCCCATCCTCATAGCACTGACTTAATCTCTGTGCCAAACATCATCCCTGTACCACTTCCATTCCAACTTTACGTAGTCTCCATACAATGTAAACCATATAACACTTTTTGTATGCCTCGTTAATTATTATTTTTATGTATCAAGCCTTCCATTAAAAACAAACAGTACAAAATTCATCTCCATTATTATGCTTTTTAACTTATTCCCATAACCCTTAAAATTTCAACACAAGAGAAAATCCTCTCACTAGAAATTTTTAGAAATCTACAGCAGTGTATATAAACTTATTATATGCTAGAACAAAATATTTGAAAAAATCTCCAAGCTGAACACTGGATGCCTTCACATTTGATTGCATAGATAGCAACATATTTATTTTTAATAGATGCATGTCAAAATTCTCCCCAAAGTCTTCAATAACATACTGAATAAATCTACTGTATAAAGGTATACACTGTATGTACTATAAGCATATTCTTTAAATATTTATACATAACTTACGCCTATTTCACCAACTGTGTGTTTCGCTGATTTTCTGTTTATGTTTTGCCACTCAGCTTTCACCATCAAAATATGTATAATTTTCATTAAAATATTTATTATGCAAACTGATAATTCAGAGAATTCTTTTCAAAATGATGATAACTATCTTTAAAAACATTTAGTGTCACAGTGTCTGCAGAAAAATACAGGCATCAAATGTTGCTCTGGTGAATCAATTTTACCTTCTGTTGGTTCTATTTTCTGTTGAGCTGCCACCTGCCTATTGAACCCTGTATTTTGGTGTTCTGCATCTCTTGTTGTCCTTCTAGAATGATCCTTACCTATGTAATGGAGGAAGAATGCTATTTAAATATTTATTTAGAAGCAGTTAATAGCTCTAATAGACAATAACCATAATACAGTTCAGAAAAAATGTCCATCTAACTATCAAGGAAAGTTGATAAAACAAACAATTGGTTTTGGTGTAAGCCAAGTAATCCTTGTGCAAGGCATACAAATACAAGCAGACAGGTGTGTAGACAATGGAAATTAAGACAGGCATATAGACAATGGAGGTTAAAACATGTTTAGACAATGGAGATTAAGACAAATGTGTAGAGAATGGAGATTAAGACAGGTGTGTAGACAAATTAAAACATGTAGACAATGGAGATTGAGACAGGTGTGTATTGAGAATGGAGATTAAAATGTGTAGATAATGGAGATTAAGACAAATGTGTAGCCAATGGAGATTAAGACAGGTGTGTAGACAATAGAGATTAAAACAGATGTGTAGACAATGGAGATTATAACATGTAGACAATGGTGATTAAAACAGATGTGTAAGACAATGAAGATTAAGGCAGGTGTGTATACAATGAAGATAAAGACAGGTGCATAGAAAATGGAGATTAAGACATTTAAAAAATCAAATCTGTCAAATGTTCTTATTATAAAGCTTCTTATGAAATCCTGTTTTCTTCATTACGTCCTTCAAAAGATTTTGTGTGGAAACTGAAAGGCCAAATCAAACAGGTGGACATATCTGTAAACTTGTGCTAGAAGATGGTGAAAACAGAAATTAAACAAGGATGTCTTCATGTAAAACTCTGTACTCAGTTTGATTTAAATCCATTAAGTTCTTCAAAAGTTATTAATGGAAACAAAATTGAAAGACTATGTTCCAGAAAATGGTGAAAACTGAACTTGACTTAGGTCTTCTTAATTAATATAAAGCCTTGTTCTTATTAAATGCATGAAGCTCTTCAAAAGATTCTGAACTGAAACAGAATTGAAGGCCAAGTTGTATGCCAAACATGGTCATAACCACATGGGTTAATAATGCCTGAATTTATTTACTATTACACATTGCAACTCAGTACAATTTATTGGGATACTTACATTGGGAAATATATTGGGAAAATATGAAGAAAGTATAAACTGATATCTACCATACTTCAATGGAAGTGTGTTTTGACTTTTGATCTGATTCATATACAGGCACATTTGAATACCTGTACACCATCTGCATACAAGCACATTTTGATGCTCACGTTAAACATAACTATTCTGAATTGGTTTTCATAGCATCAATTTCAAGAAATACCCCCATTAGAAACCATAGAAAAATGACCAAGACATCACATCACTTGGTTGCTATTTAAGATAAGTAATAATCTATTTGAAATAGTACCTAGGATAGATTCTGTCTTATCCAAAACTGAGGCAGTGGACATCGTTAGCACTTTCTCTAGCTTGGAGGAATAGTGATGAATGTGAAGGCTTCAGTCGGTTTTATTATAAATGCAGGCAACACTAATTTTAATAATTTATCAGAGTTGGAAGATTTAGTGATACAAATGCAAACAATAAACCAGTAAATTTAGAGATTAAGAAAGGCTATGGTTGGTCACACAACTTTAATGATATGACAGTGAACGAATTCTCTCAGATTTTAAAGCATATTAAAAAAAAATTTCAGTGAAAAATAATTATAGACATCTTTTACTAGATAAGTATGTAAAATAAAGGTAAAATCAATTTAGGTAGAACTAAACAAATACTACACTACTCAAAATTTCAAGGCAGGCTTATTTGCATGTTATCATGTAGGTAGCATGTATTCTGTTTGCAACATACTGCACTGTGTAATTTTGGCACATGTATTGTGACAATCTACACAGCAATGGACACTAAGAAGTCAAGGGTTAAAAAGCAAACAAGAAGTTAAAGTTTCACATAGCTTTAATATCTTTTAATTCTCTTTGCATGAATAATGAAGCAGTCTTACATGTGGGAGCATCCAAGCTACATTATATAAACTTCACATCTTCTCAGCTCTGGTTCCATTCATTGACAGAATTGGATGATGCCAGTGAATGTGAGTAGCCGAGTTCATTGTCCCACTTGCACACTCCATCTCTGTAGGGATATCAATTTAAATTTCCATCTTTTCTGGAGAATTTCTGAATCAAGACCTTGTCTGCCATTTTGGGTCATTGCTATGCAACAGGTTGGATAAAAGCAGTTTCTTGGCAGACCAACCTTTCAGAATTTTTTTGTGGGTGTGTGGGTGGGTAGAACAACAGACATTGAAACTAGACAAACATTTAAATGGCACAATTGAAGGCTGAAGTGAAAAAGTTTTTGAATACTAGTTTTAGAAATACCACAAGAACATTCCATGGCAATGCATTGCCATATATGTACAGACAGATTCTGGACAACAATACACCAATATATTGTAAAACCAAACAACCTTAATAACTACATTGTATTCTTCCAGAAAATGGTGAAAATCAAACTTAAGCTAGTGTATTTTTTTATATAAAGCACGAATTTTATTCCAATCCATTAACTCCTCTGACATGGTATCATGTAAAATAGTTTTACGGTTCACAAAATACGAACTTACCTGAGTCTTGTTCACTATGTGGATGCAAATCCAGTCGGTAGATATCAGTCTCTTGAGGAGCTGGCCAGGACTCCCTCTGAGCTAGTTCTGTCTCATCTGGCTTTTCTCTAGGCCCCTCTGGGGGTTGTGAGGCTGCTATCTTAAAGTGTGATGGAAGTTCTTTTGTGCTCCTCATATAATCTGGGGCTCTAGGTGGAGGCCATATGTTGGATCCTGCATTCTCTTCTGAAATTGTGATTAAAATACAGTCTTGGTTATCAGATCTACAGTAACTATATTCGTATGTTCACCTATGTATAATGTGCATCCACCATTTATGTGCTCACAGATCAGGGTCCAAGCCAATGTTTATGTCACCTTGCTACTATTCAGCCTTTGCCCAGCATTTTCTATAAAATGTATAAACAGATTGACCAGTAATCGCTGCCTATCTTAAGCAAATGTAGAGTGGACTACATTCATGGGGGTCAGTTTATAATTTATTACTGACTGATAATTTAGGAGACTGGTCTATGCAGTTAGGATTCTGCCTTTTCTTTAGACTGGTCTACTGGTCTATGCAGATAGGGTGCTGCCTTTTTTTAGACTGGTCTACTGGTCTATGCAGATAGAGTTTTTTAAGACTGGTCTATGGAGATTATGGGTTCTGAACCAAATGATTCAAACTACTACCAGCCAACTTACAGAAAAAAAAGAAATGGTGATATCTTGTTAGATTTATTTTTATCTGCTAAAACAACAAATTGGTAAAAAATATATAACTTTTACATAGGGAAGGTAAGGGTTATTTGTCAATCCATTCATACATTTTCTAGAAAATTCAAGATAGGCAAAATTATAGTAAGGTAATGAAAACTGGTAATGTAATTGTTTGAAATCAAGAGCTGAATAATCAGCATAAAGCTTGATTAAACATTTTTTAATTGAAATTAAAAAGTAGCATATTGACATTAGAGTGCCACATGAATTATAATAGCTGAAAGCAAAAACCTAAGTTACTCATGACATCAATTATTACATACTGCAAGTACACAGAACAATGATTTAAGGCAGTACCCATTAAGCTATAGTGAAAATAGATTAAAAAGATATCTTGTTATACATTATTAGCATCATGCAGGTTCTCATAACATACTGTATAATAAACTATATGACCTCTGGAACTATGTGCATCCATTATTGCTAATTCCTTAAAAACTGAATGGTTAATCGTCAAAGAGATTTTGATGACAATGGCACTATAATGGTGATCTGACAAGCACATAAATCTGATTTAGAGTCATCTGTGTACAACTGTACATTATAATGAAATGGGTAACCAGACCCAAATGTTTCTGTAATTTTTTGTGCATCTTGGTTCAGAATTTGCACTCTAACTGCAGTCTTTACTCAGCAACTGTCATGTTCAGATTTAATTTGAGAGGAATATTTTATTTAAGTTATTCACTGGCATTACAAAGTGCTCATTGACATTTGGACTATTGCTATTTTGGGAGTATTGTGAGTTGATACAAGAACATTCTGAATTATATCATGGTGATACATTAAGACCATTAGCACATCAGCACATTCAGTGACTATCATCAACTGATGCATTTAAAAAAAATTATCATGGTCAAAAAATTTGGGAAATATTTCATTTAGTGTTTTGTTATGCAATAATGTCACAACGATGTAGCACTGAGCTAATATAGGTCCCATATGTCCAAGTGTGTATATTTGGACAAGGAGAGATTCAAAAACAATTAGTCAGTTTCCTGTATCATGTGCACACCTGCTACACACTCTACTACTTTGTGTACTGAAGTGCATAGCAAGTGAGCACACAAAGCAGCAAACCAGACTAATAAACTATCAGTCTCACTAGATTGAAGGAATACACCATTTTCTTTTTAGAGGACAGTCAGAAATGTGTGATACAAATATCTGTGATCAGCTGTCCTAAACAAAATCCTGGTAAAGCAAGTCATAATCATAGAAAACCTAATAACAGATTTGACCCAAATGAAGGTAGTATTGAACAAATATTTCTGATATTGTGAATAACATGCTTGGTTGTGAAAGAGATGTCCTGATTTCCTTTGAAAATTTAATGATTGTACCCTGGTGATGATGTTCACTGTGTATTATCAGAAGTACATGTATGGACACAATTTTTGGCTTTTTTTTAGGCTGTACGCTTAAATTGCTCACAGTAATGAAACCAATGCCAAAGCAAACTTCATTTTCTGATTCGGAATTATGCATGTGTATTTTGCTCAATTTTGTTACTTTGTTGGGTTTTACTAATGACTTGCTTGATGTTATTGAAAATTTTAGCACCTGCAAAAAGCTGCAAGAACTTGAATCTCAAATTGCACTTTACATAATTAACTCGCACTGTGAGCATTCATTTCAAGCCCTGGATCATGGAACTCACTCATTCTCAGTACTCACTATTGACTTTCATTATTTTAGGCACCTGTGAAATTGTTCATGATCATTAAGCAAATATGTATTGTTCTTGATTAGATACATGTCCATAACTATGTAAAGTGAAGTAATTGAGGTGACATGACCTGTTACTAATGAGTAAATGAAAAGATTATGGTTAAGAATGCTTTTAAATACCTTTAGTTCTTTGTGTTTTGACTCCATCGTCTCTGGCTACAGGTGGCCAGGCTCTCAAGACTGGTTCTCCCTCTGCTGTTGTCTTGCTTGTGTCAGGTGTAAGGTCTGTCTCAGGGTTCTCATCTGGTTCTACAATATATTTAAATACCCTTCTAGATAAGTGTGAGATTGAGAAAAAGAAGTAAAATAAGACACAAAAAAACCAGGCCAACAAAATTTTAGATTGATACAGTGATAGTGTAAACTGATGGCAAGACAGACAGATGGATACACTGATAAATACAAGCACACACTGATCAAACAGATAAACTGATGGGCTACGATATTGGTAGTTTCATAAAGATTGTGCTTTGTGGTTTTGTGGGTTTAAGGCCATTTTTTATCACATGACAGGTTATACATGGCAGCCAGTATATTTGGTGTAGGAAGAATCTGTGAGAAAAACCGAAGATTGCTACTTGCCAACTTTCTCACATACCCATGGCCAAGCCAAAACTCAAATCCATGCGGACAGAGCTGAGACATCAGTGGTCAGTCAAGGCAAGCACCTTAGACAACTCAGCCACCCAAATCCATAATGACAGTTTCACAGTTGCAACATCAAGAATATTTCATGATGAAACTGATTATGGGTTCCAGAAATTATCTTTGATGATGATCAAAACCACTATAAATTATTTAATTCAGAATAACTTAGGAGGCAAAAATCTGTGCTTCAACTTCCAGGTTTTAGAAATTAGAGCGCAGCTGAGCTCCACCACAACTGCCGAGTTTTTGATACAGTGCAAGTATACTTTTATCTTGGTATGGTCAGCAACACTAAGTACAGATGGGAATGTTGAAAAAGCTGAGATTTATACTAAAGCAGTTATTCACCCAGAAGATATATCATAAACAAATTTAATAAATGGAAAGCAAATAACTTGAACATCGGCCATGCTATAACTGATTAGACTTGAACATTGGGCATGCTATAACTGATTAGACTTGAACATTGGGCATGCTATAACTGATTAGACTTGAACATTGGGCATGCTATAACTGATTAGACTTGAACATTGGGCATGCTATAACTGATTAGACTTGAACATTGGGCATGCTATAACTGATTAGACTTGAACATTGGGCATGCTATAACTGATTAGACTTGAACATTGGGCATGCTATAACTGATTAGACTTGAACATTGGGCATGCTATAACTGATTAGACTTGAAAATTGGGCATGCTATAACTGATTAGACTTGAACATTGGGCATGCTATAACTGATTAGACTTGAACATTGGGCATGCTATAACTGATTAGACTTGAACATTGGGCATGCTATAACTGATTAAAATGAATACAATTCTGACACTGAGAAAGAGAGAGAAAGAGGGGAGGGAGATGGGGGAGGAACAGATGCATTAAATAATCAAAGATGATGATGAGAAAATATAACTACTGTAGTAATTTTACAATCAACTTTTAGAATCCATAAATAAAATCACAAATGGCAATTTAAAAAAAGTGAAGACAAAGAAGTGTAGCATGTGGAATGGCCTTAAAAAAAATGTGGGTCACCACATTTACACTTGATTAATTGCTTCAAAAAATGTTTAAAATATTCATAGCTGGATTAATGGGAAAGCTTCTGTACATAGGCAGACCAGTAACATTAAAATAACTGTAGAAATCAATACACAAATAAAAAAATTAACTTCAAATTATCACCAGCTCAATTATCATAAATAACACCATTGTACTTTAAATTAATCCACTGAATCATGGGCAAACACTGCATGCTTCCATAATTCCTTTGTTAAGTACTTCATCATCACTTCAGTGTCTGTTCCACTGGACCCTGTGCATATGAGTCTTC
This sequence comes from Megalonaias nervosa, assembly GCA_016617855.1. Taxonomy (NCBI): domain Eukaryota; kingdom Metazoa; phylum Mollusca; class Bivalvia; order Unionida; family Unionidae; genus Megalonaias; species Megalonaias nervosa. Next base: position 104,000 of record JAECUM010001792.1, read on the forward strand.
CAACACTACTTTCATTCTACTCAAGTCTATAAATTTCCTTTACATTTTCTATTGCAATGTGGTTCTCTAACCAGTGTTAGGTCTGTTCTATGCTTCAGTAACAACCTAATCTTACATGACCAATATAATCCTAAAATTTTGTTACAACATGGCAAAATCAGTGATCAAGTTCCAAGTTTCTTCTTGGAAACAAGTAAATGTTTGTCATCTTACAATGAATACTAATTGTATGTGGCATGAATATGTTTTTAAAGGTAGTCTAGAGTGTCAGCAGCCAATATTTTGCATCACAAGGTCAGCTGATGAGTATACTGGATCACATTATGACCATTGTTTTGACATACACAGGGGATGGGCAGCACTTGAAAGTTTCAACTGCCCATAATACCAATGAACAGGTTGGTATGATGATGTGCACCGTTCTTTATATATAGGTGATGGGAAAATTTCACCAGAATTGGAGTTGGACTGTCAGTCACCCTCTGCAGCCTACAGACTCGTGTATAGTAGGGGAACTGCACTAACTCTGTTTGTTGAGTGTTGGCTTGTAATCCAAGGACTGTGGTTTTGATTTCCATAAAGGCTAGACTGGATTAAATGTCATTTCTATATTAATCATTTATTTCCCTTTTCCTTGGCACGACAATGCCAAGAACATACCCAAAGTTTTGTCAAAACCATCCAACCAACTGGTATTGTGCCATTCTGGTACACATCAGAGGTGAGAATAAACAGTCCTGTTTGCTCTGGAGTGCTTAAATCCTATAAAGTCTGGCACTTAACAGAGTTATTTTCACTGGTTATTAAGTGGAACTGGATACCGTATTGGTAAATGTATAATACCCATCCAACTGTAAACAATGTAGACCCAGATTTGCCTTTTCATAATGTTTCTGCAGATATGAGCTTGTGTTGTTCACTTGAAATCCTATTTAAAATGAACAGAGTGAACATTGATCTGCTTGTGTACTGTGCAACTGAAGATCTGGGTCTATGCTGTGTGCAGCTGGTGTGAGTTACACATGGTCAATAGGGTATCTATGCTGTGTGCAGCTGGTGTGAGTTACATATGGTCAATTGGGTATCTAGCTGTGATATCCACCTCTATGCTGTGCAGCTGGTGTGAGTTACACATGGTCAATAGGGTATCTAGCTGTGATATCCACCTCTATGCTGTGTGCAGCTGGTGTGAGTTACACATGGTCGATAGGGTATCTAGCTGTGTGCAGCTGGTGTGAGTTACACATGGTCAATAGGGTATCTAGCTGTGTGCAGCTGGTGTGAGTTACACATGGTCAATAGGGTATCTAGCTGTGATATCCACCTCTAAGCTGTGTGCAGCTGGTGTGAGTTACACATGATCAATAGGGTATCTAGCTGTGTGCAGCTGGTGTGAGTTAACATGGTCAATGGGGTATCTAGCTGTGATATCCACCTCTATGCTATGTGCAGCTGGTGTGAGTTACACATGGTCAACAGGGTATCTAGCTGTGTGCAGCTGGTGTGAGTTACATATGGTCAATAGGGTATCTATGCTGTGATATCCACCTCTATGCTGTGTGCAGCTGGTGTGAGTTACACATGGTCAATAGGGTATCTAGCTGTGATACCCACCTCTATGCTGTGTGCAGCTGGTGTGAGTTACATATGGTCAATAGGGTATCTAGCGGTGATATCCACCTCTATGCTGTGTGCAGCTGGTGTGAGTTACACATAGTCAATAGGGTATCTAGCTGTGATATCCACCTCTATGCTGTGTGCAGCTGGTGTGAGTTACACATGATCAATAGGGTATCTAGCTGTGTGCAGCTGGTGTGAGTTATACATGGTCAATAGGGTATCTAGCTGTGATATCCACCTCTAAGCTGTGTGCAGCTGGTGTGAGTTACATATGGTCAACAGAGTATCTAGCTGTGATATCCACCTCTATGCTGTGTGCAGCTGGTGTGAGTTACACATGGTCAATAGGGTATCTAGCTGTGATATCCACCTCTATGCTGTGTGCAGCTGGTGTGAGTTACACATGGTCAATAGGGTATCTAGCTGTGATATCCACCTCTATGCTGTGTGCAGCTGGTGTGAGTTACACATGGTCAATAGGGTATCTAGCTGTGATATCCACCTCTATGCTGTGTGCAGCTGGTGTGAGTTACACATGGTCAATAGGGTATCTAGCTGGGTGCAGCTGGTGTGAGTTACACATGGTCAATAGGGTATCTAGCTGTGATATCCATCTCTATGCTGTGTGCAGCTGGTGTGAGTTACACATGGTCAATAGGGTATCTAGCTGTGATATCCAGCTCTATGCTGTGTGCAGCTGGTGTGAGTTACGCATGGTCAATAGGGTATCTATGCTGTGATATCCACCTCTATGCTGTGTGCAGCTGGTGTGAGTTACATATGGTCAATAGGGTATCTAGCTGTGATATCCACTTCCAGATTCGTGATTCTGTTAAGCATCCTGTGGAATGGAGTAAAGTTTCAAACATTAGTATTTCATTTTCATTTACACTTAACATATGTGAAACTATTACCTTCCTGAACTTGTACTTCCATGGTTTGAATGACTGGTGCAGGTACTACCCACAATTCCTCCTCAGGTATTAGATCTTCTTCAACATTAACATTATGACGCTGCAGCAAGTCTTCAACAGTGTCATCTGTGCTACCCTTTATAATGTTATGTAACTCTGAAAGGAAACTCCTTAAAAATATGAAAAGAATGAATTTTAAATTAAAGACGATCACAAAATGATGGCATACTATCTTTTATGTCTGCAGAGGTCACCTGTCCACAAAGGCCAGTTTTACTTTTCTGATGGGTGGTTGCTATTGACAAGTCTGACTGTGTATGACGAAATATTGATCAATGAAGATGCTGGTAGAGCCTAGGTCACCTAGGCTGTCCCAACATCTTCATTGATCAATATTTCAATGTTATGAAACAAATACCAATTAAATAAGTGTTGTCAAATGACATATTTCAGTTTTATTTTTAATCTAGTTTCAGTGTAATCATAAATGTGATATGCCTTCTTGTATTCAAATGTGAAAAGTGTCAATTAACTGTAAAAGTGATACCTGCAAGCATTTCCATGAAAACCTAATTAGGTGCAGACTGTATTTGTATCTGCATCTTGCAGATATGTTTGTTGCATTGTTATAATCTATTAAAAGTAAACCTGCTTTGTATTCTCAAGTTAATTAAGTCTTCTGTATCAAAGCAAGTAAATGGAGCAGGAATCAAAAAAGTTAATGAGATACAAATCTTAGCTGCAAAAGAACTAGTAGTAGTGGTTGTGTATCAGGTCAACACATTTCACCATTTTAAATACTATGTAAATAACATAATTAAAGTACCTTAATAATTTTCATTATGCTTTGTTTTGTAATTCCATGATGTCATGTTTATTAAAATCTTGTTTACATATACATCCTTATGTGCTAACTAATATTGTTAAGCACTTCGAACTTTTATAGATTAAGAGCTGTACTAAGTCAGCATTATTATTATTATTATTATTATCTGATATTAACCAGTGGTTTATCCTAATCATTCACAAACGTGATGAAGGTTAGCAAGGGAATTAAGCAAAGGGTGTACTCGATGCATGGCAAATATGATGAAAGATTGCAAGGGAACTAAGCACAAGGCAAACTTGGTGCATGGCAGATTTGATGAAAAGTTAGCAAGGACACTAGGCAAAAGGTGTACTCGGTGCATGGCAAATGTGATGAAAGTTAGCAAGGGAACTAAGCAAAAGGCATACTCGGTGCATGAAAAGCTTAACTTCAGAGATAGGGTTCATTATACAGAAGCAAGATCAAGAGTTTGTAATAAAACATAAAAATTTTCAATTGGAACTCAGAGGTTTAGAATAAGTTTAATGTAGAACTAATTCTACCTTGAATCTGTTTGTAGTTTTCATTTCTGTCCTATTTAACGATTATTATTATGTAATGCTTGGTAATGGAATGGAGAACAAGATTGAAGTGAATTTATAATAAATACTGTTTATACTGCAAAAATATGAAATGGAGTTTTCAAAGACTGATCATTCTTGTTGGATAGGAGCATTAAAATTAGTGTAATTAAAGAAAAGGGAAAATAAAGCCTAACACTTAATACAAAGTCAGCAAAATCTGCATATTGTGGGCTGTGGATGGAATAAAATAAGTGAACAGTGTGCAGAGTCATAAAGGTAGATACTAGTTCTTCATTAATTATCTAATTTGACAGACATGGTAATATTTACAGTTGTACACAGAAGTTATAATCCTTAAACTAGTAATTTTAATTCATCAACAGAAGTAGTTTCTTACATGTTTGAGTTAACAAGATCATAAGATACCCAAGTTCAGCACAAAATTCTGTCATGACCTTTGACCTTCAACTTGATCTTATGGATAAAGGATCAATGAACTCCGACAATGTCAAGATATTGAACAATATGGTGTCCAGTATTGGTTAAATCTATATTAATATTCTTTTTGAGAAAGAAACTCCACTGAACTGGTATCATTCAAAATATTATTCAGATGTATCCACAAGCTGGGTCTGGTTAATATCAATTCATACCCAACTTATCATGCTCACAAGCCAGTACAGTTAAAAACTGGGGTCAAGGCCTATGAATTTAAACTCGGTGTCAGAGTATTGACAAACAACTTGTTATTTAATATAACCCTCCCCCAGTTGGATCAAAATTAATTTCTCTACATGTACAAGTCACTGTGGTCTGCCTAGTGAAGTACAAAAATGGAACCAATGATTTTTGACTTGATGCCAAGGTCCATTTTTTTATTTTTAAACTGTTATGAAAGTGCACAGATTTTGGTGGTCATATCTGCATAATTTCCATTCAGAACCATTACATATGACAAAAAGTGTTTTAGAGAAGGCACCATGTTCATGCCATCATTTATTCAATTCATTTATTTATAGTGATAACAAGATTTTTGAGACAGCCACTATATTCTGATGTTGGAGGTTTAGCATTTTAGCTTCACATTTTGCATATATGCTTGTAACTTTTGGTTGCCCTAAATGTTGGCTTGTGTTGATTGCACAAGGTTTTGGATGGGATTTTCTTCTTTTTAGATGATACATTTATTAGTTAAATCCTTTGAAATATTAACAGATATTGTATATGAGTGCTTTCTGTATATTTTACAGAGTTGTCATTATATATTTAAAATCTGTACACATGTAAAATAGTATATTAAGTGTGTACTGGCCAGCTGTTTTTCTAACAGGTATATTTTAAACACTGCATGTAAGCATAGATTATATTCTTTTCACGTAAATTGACTTCTCTGCATTGATTTTGAAATTATAAATTGTGGGGTAAGGAGTATCTTATGCTTATTGGCCAGCCATTTCATGTTTTTAACACTGCATGTAATGGTAGAGAGTAAAATATATTAAGTTGAACTTTCCTGTACTGATTCTTAAAATATAAATGTGGGGAGATGAATGTAGTTTTAGCACAGAAATTTTATAGCTAGAATAAAAAATAAAACAATTAAACTAATCTATCACTGTATGCATGTCTGATTGTTTATGGAAATGGTTATATTACAGTGTTTACAGTTGGTAAAATAACTGCAACAAGCCAGTCATTCTTACTACATAATGCAATTCTGACTCCATATATATATATATATATATATATATATATATATATATATATATATATATATATATATATATATATTCATTTGTAGATGTTAAGTAATTTTTGCTTAACATGTAAAAATATACTCAAGTGATCACAAGCTAGTCTTGACACCCACAATTTGGTCTAATTTGGTTCAGCACTTTTTAGATGTCGTGCATACAGTGCATGTCTGACAGATAGATGGACAGCACAAAAAGAATATGCCTACCAGAGGTGGAGCTGGATACCACATAAATAAAATACCTGCTCATAAAATACACCTTACTAAAACAAAATATTCCCAAGGACTCAAAATCATTCATTAAAACACAAGAATAATCTAATTTTATTTAAGGATCAGATTAATGAAAATGTCACTTACCTAAGAGCTGCACTGCATTCTGGGTTTCCTGCACTGAACACTCGTGCTAGTTCTCTATTGATCTCTGGAATGGACTCGACATGATCCTTATGAACATAGAATACAGGCGGCTTTATGATGCACTTCTCCTGTCGTATCTCAACAACTTTTGGATGGTTCCGCAATGAATACACCACATCTAATTTGCCCAACTGCAAAATTATCATCAAAAAATTCACATCATACACTTGTTCAACATGACCATAATGAAAAATTTATGGTATACCTGTCTTGCTAACTCTTCCCTACTATTGACCTTCAAAAGTTGTCATCTGGTCAAGAAATCAAATCAGTTACATTGTTCCTTGCTTTGACCTTCAACCTGAGGTAGTGGGCATGGAAATTTTATGTGACACACTGTCTAGTTATGATACATACTTATGAAAGGTTTCATTAAAATAGCTTCAGTGGTTAAATGTTATAATCTTAAAAATGATAAATCACAGATCTACATTCTCCATTGTCATGACCTTGACCTTCAGGTCCAAGGAAGTGGCTTTGGTATATAACACACTGACATGATAGAAATGAAAATGGCAAAGTAAAATTAAAATATCATCCATGATTCAAAGGTTATACTCTGGACAGGGATACAAGGCACAATATTATATTTTCCCTTGGCATGACATGACCTTGAGTCTAGGGGCATGGCAATAGTATGCAATATACCATCTAGACATGATATATATTTGGGAAAAGTACATTTAATGAAATCTCTCCAGCTGGTATAAAGTTTATGGTTGGACAAGCAAATGTTAACATTGATAGATGGGCTCACAATGCTACAACATAGTATGCTCAACTTAAGACAGGCATTTAAAACTGAGAATGACCTATCTCAATGACCATTTGTATCTACTGCAAATGTAAATGTAAAAATTTTGCAATTTTGCCTCCTGTGACCTTGACCTTAAAAGTCCTGTTCACATATTCAATAGGGAACTTCCCTTCCTCAAATGTAATGCAATTATGAATTTAAAGAAAAAAAATGGCAGTAGAAAATATCTGAAAAGTACATTTATTAGGTGGAGTACTAGAAAGACGAGTTTAGCTCCTGTGACCATGACCTTTGAACAATGAGCTTGAGAATCACAGGGACATACCTCTGCTCAAAAGTATGTTACGTATGTAGTTTGGTGAAATTGTCTCGAGAATACTTGACACACTGAGTGGAAACCAACACAAGAATTCCTCAAAGGGATTGTGACTTAATGGCTGAAAAGAATTTCCAGGAATCCAAGTGAAAATTGTTTATACTGTCTTTTAATTCCTTTTCAATGATAAATATTGAAACAATCTCTGAGCTTCGAGAAACTCCAAGTTACCAAATCTGGTAAAAAAGTCTTTTCTTTTAAATACATGTCAGAGTTAACATGTTCACAAGACGCTTCAGGTGAAGGACAGAATTCTTTATAACTGTCTTTGACTCTTAACCTGATGTCATGGGTAGACAATTAACTTGTCTCCAACAATGTCAAGATATATCCACAGGTTAAGTTATTTAGGTAGCCTCATTCCATGATAAATCTTCTAATATGATACAAATATATTAACACTTGTTTATGTTATCATGTTCACAGCTGAAGAACCTGAGTCAAGACCTCTGACCATAACTCATTCTCCCTGCATGCCACATTTTTGCATCAGGAGGTAAGTACCCTTGTTCCATAGTCTGGCCCCGAGTGGCTGAGTGGTCTAAAGTGCTCACCGTTCCGGATCACTGCCATCTCACCTCTGTCTGCATGGGTTCAATTCTTAGGCTCGGCTAACGTGGGTACGTGAGAAAGCCTGCCAGTAGCTTCTCGTGGGTCGGTGGTTCTTCCTGGAGTTTTCCAGGGTTCTTCCTCCACTATTAATACTGGCTGCCATGTATAGCCTATCTTGTGCTGAAAAATGGCGTTAAACTCTACAACAACAACAACAACAACAACTCCATAGTCTGTAGTGTCAATATACACAAAAGTGGGTTGTTGTATTTTGTTGGGTTTAACACCATTTTTCAGCACAAGATAGGCTATACATGGCAGCCTGTATAAATGGTGGAGGAAGAACCCAGGAAAACCCTGGAAAGAATCACTGACCCACAAGAAGCTTCTGGCAAGCTTTCTCACATACTCACATTGGTCAAACCCGAGACTTGAACCTACACAGAGGTGAGATGGCAATGATCCATAATGGTGAGTGCTTTACAGCACTCAGCCACTTGGGGCTAATACACAAAAGTGGTTGGTATTACAGAAAAGGGGAAGGATGTAGCTCTACAATGATACCAAGTAACATAGACTTTCTACTCACTTTAAAAAAAAAAAAAAAACAGCTGAAGAAAGATACTTTTTGTGACCAGATTTTTCTAGGCCGAAAATTACCTGTTCTGGGACCATAGTTTGTATTCGGATCTTACACTCCCTGTCATTAAATCTAAAGCAGACAGGTCCAAACTGCACATGGCCAGATGAACCTTTGTATAAAGTAGGGTAATATTGAGATATGAAGGAAAAGGGGCCAGGAGATGAAAATTCTGGGTCCAACAAACCCAAAAAATATTTTAAAAATTAAAAATGGTCCAATTTTCACTAATCTGCTCGTGTGTTGGCAAAATAGCTGCTGAAAGACATCTTTCATACATCTAAGCATCTGGCAAAACAAAAATCTTTCTGACACAGATGTGTTTGGATGCAGTTTGAAGTAATTAAAATTATGTTTCCTACCTGGATTTCAGGTGATAATCAAAACAGACTCAAGGGAAAATGATTTAAACCCAATGCTAGAAGGCTATCAACTTATTCACTGCAATGTAACTAATATTACAAAGTCTGGGAAGTACCTGTGCCGATATGCTTGATGAAGTACAAAAATGCAAGTAATGAGCTAGGACTAGATTCCAAAACCAATAAGGTTTGGTTGTCAAAACCCTTTGCAAACATGCAGATATATTGGTGGTCAGATCTGTGCCATTTTCATTTAGAACCAATTAAATATTGCAAGAAGCATATTAGTGAAAAACCCTAGTCAATGCCAAAATTCAGGCAATAAAAGTAGTGATAACAAGATTTTCAAGATGGCCCAGGTGATACCATGCTGAAGGTTAGATGAACACCATTATCATTCAGATCCACCTAAATATTACTATAGCGGTGTTCACGTCAAATTCCTGAAAGTAAGTAAGACCAAATGTTAAGGAGATGTAGCCATTATAAAGATTTTCTGAATGGCAATCAAGGCAGCCATTTTGTAGATTAGGTCAGCATCATTTTAATATATGGGAATAAGGATATAATGCAAGAAAGAAATTTTATTTCTTAAACTTTTCGTATGGCCAACTGTTTAAAAGGTAGAAGTATCTGTTATGACAATTTTCAAAGCTTGGGAGGTCACAATGGTACCATTGTCATTTATGACAAAGTACATGTAGTGAAAAGTGTTTTCATGATAAACCCCATGTTGATACAACCTTCACTTCAAGAGGAATAGTAGTGATAACAAGGTTTCAAGAAGTCCACATTGATCAGTGCGACTGATATTTGAGATCAACTAGACAACATAGGAAGTCTTTCAGTTAAAACCCCATGTCAATGTGACTATCTCCTCTGCAGTAGTATTAACAAATGTTTCAAGATGGTCACCATAGCAGCCATAAAGGATGTCCAAGGGGTATTATTTTTATCTAGGACCAACTAAACATCATAAGACTTTCAGTAAAAATCCCAAGTTAATCTGATCATTCATTCCGGAAAAGTGTGAAAACAATATGTTCAAATTGGCTACCATATTGGACATACCAAATATCAGATTGGCACCTTCTTCCATTTAAGACCAACCTGACAACATAAAAAGTCTTTAAGTGAAAACCCCACCAGGCTGTTGTCAAGATTTTCAAGATGGCTATCATGGTGGCCATATATATATAAGACCAGCATCATGTTTATTTATGACCAGCTAGACATGATAAGAAATATTCAGGTGAAAATACCAAGTCAATATGGCTTTCTGTTTAGAAGGACATTTATTAATAAGATTTTCAAGATGGATGCCATTGTGGCCATTATTACATATTAAGATATTACATATCAAGATGGATGCCATTGTGGCCATATTACATATTAAGATATTACATATCAAGATGGATGCCATTGTGGCCATTATTACATATTAAGATATTACATATCAAGATGGATACCATTGTGGCCATATTACATATTAAAATATTACATATCAAGATGGATGCCATTGTGGCCATCTTACATATTAAGATATTACATATCAAGATGGATGCCATTGTGGCCATATTACATATTAGATCAGCACCATTTTCATTTGGGGCCAACTAGAAATTTTTACATGGAAACATTAACTCGATCTTATCATTCTTTCATCAGATGTAGTAATAACAAGATTTTCCAAATGGTCACCATGGTAGCCATTTGGATGTCTAAGTGGTACCATTTTAATTAGGACCAGTTAGGCATCATAAAACACATTCTACTGAAAACATCATATTGATATGACTTCCCATTCAGGAGGAGTAACAATATCAAGATGGCTGCCCTACTGGATCTCTGAGTGGCACCATATTCATTAAGGACCAACTAAATCTTGGGGTGAATGTGAATAAAATTTCATGACAATCCTTGAAGTAGATTAGGAGGTAACACAGATGATAGGTAATGGGCTAAGACAGATTAAAGGCAACAGGCTATGATATAAGCTCTTCTGGTTTATGACCAGTAAAGTGGTCTTAGAGTCAATTGGGAGCTGCCCCTTCCCAAATGTAGGCTACATGTGAAACATGATAAAAATTTAGCCAAGGACACCTGACTTATCATGCACAAAAACCCTTTTTCATTCCAGTGATTTCGATTTTGGACCTAGCAGCCCCAAAACCGATAGCTTCTGCCTCTAACCATTTGTATAGGACATATGAGGTTTATGCGAATGATGCATAGATGGATGAATGTATGGGTGGCTATGGGTAACACAATATGCATCTACCACACTTTTGGCATGGCAAAAACATAAATAAATAAATTTACCTTGAAAAACTTGGAACTTTTCAAAACATCTTTGATTCTGTCATGACTTTGAAGGACCTCAGGATATCTGCTGGCCAGGTACCATTGTAATGTAGAAATTACTTCATGAATATGCAGCTGTAATTGGGGGCATTCCTGTAAAAAATCTGTTATGTCCTTCATCTCCACACATTCACTCAGCTTCTTCACACCGCATATCTCTAGAAATAGCTGGACCATCTCTTTATTTTGTTGATCTGTAACAAGTTGATAATCAATAAAGAATTTCTGGATGTGAAATAAGTGTACCACAAATGTCCCATGATACATCCCTCTCGAGACCATTTACCAACTTATGATCTTGACCTTTGAGCAAGAAACTTCACTATCGTATTATAAGGTATGGACCTGGGTAAAGTTTCATCAAAATATCTGTAGGGGTTAAAAAGATACTGCTTGGATAAGGGAAACAAGTCAATAACTTACATTATCTCCTGTTGTGACCTTGGCCTTGTGAACTGAGAGTATGACTGAATACATGGTAAACTGTAAAGCTATATCACACGTTTAAATTTTATTAAAATATCTTCATTGGTCTTAAATTTATATCTGTATATGGATTTATATTTCCCTTGACTGACCTTGACCTTGGGGCAACCAACAATTACAAAGTTATGGGCCGGATAAGCAATTCTTAATGGATGGATGGTAATGCATAACATAATCTGCTTGATTTAAAATCAAAGCATCTCCATTTGTTCACTCAGCTTATTTACACTACCTATTTCAGTAACAGATGGATCATCTCTTTATTGTGTTAATCTGTGTTAACAAGTGTTCTGTGGAAGATGTATCTCACATGTTTACAACATTATGACATCTTTCTGCTTGTGCAGAAACTCAAGACTGGAACTCTTAGCATATATATCTGGGAACAAATGTAAGATATGATAATATTAATATTTGATCAGAACTGTGTTTTTGAGCCAAACAACTTATAATAATAATAATAATAATAATAATAATAATAATAATAATAATAATAATAAAGACTTTATTTAGAGAAGGAAACTCAATTAGTTACAGAACTAATCTGCCTTGAGGCCTTCTAGCTGTTATATACAATATATACAGTATATACAACATGATGTGAAAACTCAGGCTTGACACTAAATCAAGCCTGGAACATATGCACAGGCATCTGTGAACACATAAATATATATAAAATATGAAATATCATCCTGCATTGAAAAATTCAACTGAAAATAATGCAAAAGTACAGAAAAGCTGGCGATATTTGTATTACTAGAACTGTTCAAGTGTCTTAAGATTTCATCCATTTGAGACATTGATTATGAAAAGAACAAAAAAATAGGAGCCTGTCATTGGGACTGTTGTTCCATACCTGTGGATCAGTATACTGAAAACTTCTTTTAAACAATTCCTTCTTTGGACTTGGTATAATGTAATTTTTACTTCTAACAGACCTTAAATTTGGAGTACCATCAGCATCTCTTTGGTGAAAGATATGGCTTAGATACATAGGGATGGCTTTTCTGGATACTTTATACATCAATTTGGCCTTTCTAAGAAATATTCTTTCATGCATTGTTAAAAATCTTTATATTATTCATTGCATCCTGGAAACTGTCAATACACTGATCTAGAATTAAGCAGCATGCCCTCCATTGGAGTCTTAAAAGTTTTGTTATGTTTGAATTAGAGGTATTACCCCAAATTACATTAGAATAGTCCAGATATGGCTGAATATAACTTTTATAAAAGATGACCCTATACTGAAGAGGAATGTACGTTTTCATTTTATTCAGTAGCCAAAAATAAGAATTAACCTTTCATGAAACATGTTTAATGTAAACAGAGCAAGTAAAATTATTATCTACGAAAACATTCAAGAATTATATCATGAGAGGTCATATTAAGGCTCACACTGTCAAATAGAATCTGGAGTTTGTCGCTATCCAGCCTTGCTTGTTTTTGTTGTGTTGTAACCAGTAGGACTTTTGTTTTTTCTGTATTTATGATCATTCTTTTCTCCTTGCACCATACTTTAAGTCTCTTGAGAGCATCTTGTAAATTATTTTCAAGTACAGTTTTTGTTTTACCCATCTCAGACAGTGTAGTATCATCTGCATAGAGGTCAGTGGAGGAAATGGAAGTTCCTATCTTAAGAGGTAAGTTGTTGATAAATAGAATGAATAACAGAGGTCCGAGGATAGAACCCTGTGGTACTCCACAATTAATATTTTTACTTTGAGAAAGTTGACCATTTAAAGATACTTTTTGTACTCTATCAGTTAAGTACGAAGTAAATCAGTTTAGGGAGTTTTCATTGCATTAATAGATTTTTAGTTTTTCAAGCAAAATTTCATGGTCCTCAAGATCAAAAGCTTTAAGAAAGTCAACCATAATAGTACCTACCATTTCTCCTTTATCTAATACTTTCAGTCATTTATCAATCAAAGATATAAGCGAAGTTTCACATGAGTGATTCTGTTGAAAGCCAGACTGATTATCATGAATAAGATCATAAGTGTTCAAATAGTTGAGAAAAGAACCATTTACATGTTTTGCTAGTAATTTGGAAAGACAAGGATAGAGATGGGACTGTAATTATTTACATCATCTTCTGTTCCAGCTTTATGCAATGGTGTTACCTTGGCTGTTTTCCATGTCTGTGGAAATTTATTAGACCTAATACTTTCTTTGCAAATGAAAGCTATCCTCTCTACTATTGCAGGTACAGCTACCTTTTAGTAACTTTGGTCCAATCATATCAAGTCTTGTAGCTTTACAATTATCCATTATTTGAATATATTTCAACACAAATTCAAAGCTCATTTCAGGAATTTGAAACTTTATATTATTTGGTATTTTTTTAGCACAAAAAGTTTTGAGTCCCAGATCTGATGAAGTTCTGGGTTCTTTAAGTTTTTCAGCAGTTTGAACAAAAAAGTCATTAAAAATATTTGAGATGTCAGTTGGATTATCAGTATAAAATACCCCCATGACTGAGAGGCTAAATTTCAATTCTACTCTTACATTTCCCTGCACCAAACTCCTTAAAAACTCTCCAGATAGCTGGGATATTTCTATTTCCATCCAGCACTTTTTTGTAGTGTGCTTGTTTGGCTTGACATATCATTTTATTAACTTTATTCCTCCAAATTCTATGTTCAGCTTGATTTCCTATAGATTTTAGTTGGTTTCTGATTTAGTGCATCTAAACATTTCTGAGGAGATCCAGCCTGGCTGGTGATCTTTCTTTATCCTATGTGTTTTTAAAGGAGTATGTTTGTTTACTGTTTTTATGAAAAGATCCATCCAAGTATCCAAAACATCATCAATATATTCAAAAATTTTGACTGTATTCTATGTAATCTGTTTCAGATCTTCCAGGAATTTAACATTATCAAAGTTCTGAAAAGATCTAAAAGTAATGGATTTATGGATATTATGTTTTTGTTTTATTTGCCATTGACTTTATGAAGATATGTTACTTTCAAAATCTTGAACATAGAATCTTAACACTGTAATAGACCATAGAAAAGAAAGAGCTATGTCACACCATTTAGAAGCAAAGCAAAAGTCATATTCAAACTTGGGTAGAAAAACCATCTTTGACAGTGGTTGGTTTGATCTTTTGTCTTTTATGGCAAAGAAACACTCAGAGGGTTATATCGTGTCACAAGTACCTTGCTCAAGGACACACCATGGTAGCCAAACCAATGGTGGAATCAAACCCATATCCTTATGGTCACAAGTCCAATGCCTTCACAAATAAGCTACCATAGCTTCCTTTTTTGAGAGAGGTAAAAGGTAGCCTCCTAACAGATGGGTACCTGTTCTATTATATATAGGTTCATTTTTCTACATGAAAGTACTTCCCCCTCATGTTTAGGTGTTTCTTTTAATGGAAAGTTATAGGTGTTGGGGATGATAATATAAGTAAAATTTCTGCAACAAATTATATTTTTGGTTTGGGATTTTTTCTATGTTATTGCTCAGCAATGCAAGTATGTAGATTTTCTTGTGGGGGGGGAGTGTAGGAGTCACAGTAGGGCAATGAGAATGACCTGAGCAGTCAAAGTTCTGACTTTTTGCAGAACCTGTGGTAGCAATCAGACAGGTATAAGCGAACTGGCGATCCCACTGGAAGCTGAATGCATCTACTGCCTATGCTCTCTGATCTGGGCCAGGAGAGACGTAAAAGGTAAGTTTGTTGTTGAGCTTGGTTGCAAACAGGTCCACTATGAGTCTTCCCCATAGGGAGAACATGACTCTGTTACTGAGTGGTTACTGAGTGGTTAAGAGATAATTCTGTTAAGACAGAATACGTTCATCTTGCCCGGAATGTGGTGAACTTGGATTGTGACATTCTCTGAGGCTGCCCAGATGAAGAGGTTTAAGACCTCCATGCAAAGAGCATGGGCATGTGTGCCTCCTTGATGCTACAGATATACTATGATGGACATGTTGTCTGAGGAGGCCATGACACATCATCCCCTTATTCTGTTGATACACCCTGCAATACTAGAAATACTGCTTTCATTTCTAGGTTGCTGAATTGGAGGGACAATTCAGCCAGAGTCCAAGACCCATGGAGATGATGCCCTCTGGCTCTAAATGAGCACTCCAACCAGAATCTAACACATCAGTGAACAGATAGGAGTGGGGATTAGGTGTATGCATGAGAAACCCCACCAGGAATCTGTCTCAATTCATCCACCAAAGAAAATGGTGGCAAAAGTTCAGTCCTAGAGGGATTGGGGTTCATAGAGAATCTCTGTGTGATTTCCACCATGTAAGAAAGAAAAACTGTAGAGGATTCATATGGAGGCATCCTAAAGGAACCAAACTGGCAATGGTGTTCAAGGTTCCAAGATAGGGAAAGATAAAGGTGAGCAAATGTTCTCAGTATTCAGAGGTAGGCTGTTACTACTCCCATGATGAAGATTCTGGATGCGTAAGAGATTCCAAATGGATCAACCCAGAATTAAACTTCCTGGTCTAGGCAAAAATGGAGATATTTGCGGTGTGGAGGAAAAAATTGGGATGTGCAAATAGGCATCCTGAAGGTTGATGGAAATGGACAAATCGAATGTTCAAAAGTGTTCTGGATTGAGGAGGTTGTTTCTATCTTGAAGGATTCCTACAAAAGAAACTGGCTGAGTGGGGAGAGAATATGATTCAAAATTTCCTGCATTTCTTGGTGACCAAGAAGACTGGGGAATAGGAGGGAGACTGATCGTTCAAGACCCTCTCGACTGCTCATTTCTGCAAAATGGTGTGCACCTCTTCCCACAATTTCACCAGACTGGAATGGGGGAAAGAGAATGGGGGTCCTTGATAGTTGGTTTTGTTCCTGCAACTGGAGTTGTTAACTCTCATTTACAAGGAAAGGACCCACCCATCATCAGTGATGCTTGACCAAGCTCCTGAGAAGATACCTAGGCGAGCACCTACTCGGCCAACATTCGGGTTCAGGAAGGGGATGTATGGCAGGAGAGGGGTTCATTCTGTAGAGCTAGGGTTAGAACTTTTCCTCTTGGATCTGCAGCAACCTTGGTGCAGTGGACCTGATGAGTGAGGAGGTAGTCTAGCAGGAGTTTGGGGATCGGAATGGGGTTACGCCTACTTGAAAAATACCTTTAAATTAGTTATGCCTTTCAAACTTGATATGTAGTTATTATTCATGTCTGTGTGATCCCCTTTTAGAAAGGCAATCCCTCTTATAAGTCCACTTTCTTGTTTTGAAGTGGCAACCTCATAAGAGGACTAGTGCACCAACATGTGCAAAGATAAGTAACTGCTCATTCAAGGTTATTGGTTTCCATGGGGTTCTTTGGTTTCCTTCACAGAAATCACCAGCTCATTTCAATACTGCCAAGTCCTCAGGAGTATGTTGTATATATTGTTCACACTTAATACTTGAACAACCTAAAGAAAACAGAGTTGAAAAAGAGTTTTGTTATCAGTAAAGCTACAAACCTGACTTTCCTTTCATTCTTCCATCCTTTGCATGATGTCTAATGGTTTTCTCCTCTATCTGCAAGAAGTGTATGTTTTCCTTGTTTTGGAACATTTTTTCCCATTCCAAATTGTCTGCAATCATTGGAGAGTCATCAGGGCAGACCCATTCTTTGCGCTTGGAGAACAACACCTTCTGTTTAGTAAGATATTTTCCCATCTCTCCCTTCTTTGTCTTCAAAACCATTTCCGCTGTATGTGGATCCATTCCAACTGGCATTGTAGACAAAGACCTACCGATGACATTGTAGATATTGAAAATATCTGGCAAAATCTTAGGGTCATTTGGTGAAGATACACGGGTGATCAGGGTCAAAAGCTCAGCATATTCCATGGCCTGTGGTTGATGATCAACATTCATTTCTCTATCAAAAAGGTCAAGAATGTCTGATTTGTTATTGTAATAGTGTCTAACTGTTCTCTTCTTGCAAACTTCTGAATGGAATTCCTCAAGTAGAGAGCGGTATCTATCAAACAAACTTGTTGGATCTTCCATCCAAATTTCTGACTTTGAAAGCATTTTTCCAGCAACAATATTTGACTGCACAGACCAATCTGCATTTCTGTCAGGAACAAAAATGACAGGATTTTCTCTAAAGAGATCTTGAACTTGTTTACGAGATAATTCAGAATATAAATAGCTGTAGACATTCTTCATGTGCTGTAGTGATGTACAGAAAACTGCAGGCTCATCAACTAAGTTTCTGGCACTCCATTCAAGTAAGAAGTTCTTGACAGTTTCTATATCAAGAGAATCCTTTAATCTCAAGAACTTTGAAAATGAACTTTTTGGAGACAATGTAGCTTCTACATAAAGAACATTATCAGCAACAAATTTCTCAACAAGCGGTGACCTTATATATAGACAAGATGGCTGCATTATCAAAACTTCTGTAGATAACAGGACTTCTCCATTTCGTTGTGGAGTCAACTTGGTTCTTCTTGCAGGCAACCAGGTTAGAGTCTGGAGAGCAATACTGATTGATGTTTCTGTCTTTTGCAGCCGACTGCCTGATGAATCACAAACTTGAGTGACAGTGTAGTGGAAATATGTGGTGTCCCATTCATGGTCAAGAAGTTCACACAAGTCCCTCATTTGTTTCTGGTAGAGTGGACCATCAGGGAATTTGTTGGCCTGAATTAGGGCTGTCAATTCCTTACAGGTGTAGTCTTGTATTACATATTCATTGGATTTTGGCCACATATCTTTCAATTGTGCCCAAGGTGAATCACTCTGCAATAAGAGAATACAGCATTCATTATAATCCACTCCATTAGTGCCATAGAGTTGAATGCCTAATAATTAAGTACATTACACATAATTTTACTACCATTTAATGACATGTGATTCATGACTATACGTACCTTATATCCGGAATTGTTATAATGAAGGGCATTATAGTGAGAGTATTGTATTGCATTTTATTGCATATTAGTACTTAATAAAAAAAATTATAATATATCATCAAGAATTAATAACAAAAGGCATCTGTATCAAACAACCTAGCTTTCCTTTAAGACAATAAAACAAAATTTCTTCTAGAATTTGATAACATATCTTTAAATGACAATTATTCACTTTATTTGGACCCTCATACATCCATATTAAATTGAAAGTCATTATTCACAATGACTTAGAAATACTTATGGCGACTTACTTGTGCTAAATTATGTGGAAATTTTTGGATGAAGTCAATCTGAAGATGTGATCCAGTACAAACTGGATTGAATGTTGCATGCTGTGATGTCACAATGAAAGTAGTGCACAATGAAAACAAATTCATACTACCCTTTTATTTATTATGATGGACCTGATGTTCACTTTTCTTGACTCAGTTTAGTGCCTGGCTACCATTGTAGAAGTCCATAGCGATCAATAATTTTCATCTAGAAGTTTTTTTATGACATTTAAGGATCAGAGCATTCAACATTCAGGATTCAGTAGGCTTTGATTAAATTATTTTAGTATTAAATTTCTGAACAACAATTAAAATGTAATTTTAGTAAATGCACGGACACAACCAGGATAACTTTATAGTGGTATCTGACACCAAAGATGGGTCATGTGATACAACTTGTATTGACGTGTATTAAAAAAATCAAATAACCTCCTCTGATATGATCTTTTTATACATGCAAATTATAGCAGCACTATCAGCAACAAATTACTAGCAATAAAAATTCTTGTTGCAGTAATTGAACATATGTAGTTAATGTAAATATTTATTTTTTGTGTACACTGATTTATAGCCAGTTGAAAAAGTATTGCAAAGTTTCATCATTATTTACATCTGCTTATTGTAATGCATCAAAACTCAGATGTAAGAAGCATCATTAACCAAGTGGTAGGAACTGCAACAAGGAATCTGAAAATCCTGGGTTTGAGTTCCACCCTGACCAATACTTTGTGCCCTTTAACACAGCACTTGCAAAGATACAAGTTTAATGGAATGGCCAAAGTTGAGTGACCTGAATTGAGCAGTGTGCACAATGAATGCTGAGATGATGCATGACATCATATGAGGTCCTTTAGTAAGTAAATGCACATACCTTTGCAATGGTGGCAAATGCATGATTTCCTGCATTTATATGATCTTTGGTAGAAAGGCCAGAGTGTATTCTAATAGGAGATTAACTCTGGTAAACAACTTTAGTATCCAAGGCAACATGTGCACTATCTGTCATTTCATAAGGCAATCACATTAAACCCCAAACCTTTTGAGCCACTAATAGATTTGGAAAGATTTCTACTATAAAATATACAGCAATTAGCCATCAATACTTCTTTCCCACACTTGAAAATCCCATAGACTTCTATAATAACTGTTCATTTTTTAAATGCTTATCATTTTACATAAAAAATTTTTTTAATATATCTGTTCTATCATGTAAAAAATGTCATTTACTGCTGAAGTCTATGGATTCAAACTTAATTTGGCCACATACTTATTGTTAAGTAAAGCTGAAATGGAAGTTAGTACAAAGTTTAACAAGGTCTGTAAGGATGAGTGGAAAGTAGATCCCAATATACAGACCAGAGTATCTGCACCCAAGTGCACATGCTCCTTTTTGACATCCAGGAAGTCTGTCACTCCAAGTTTGATGAAAAAATCACGCCACCGATGTACATCCAGCTGATTACTGCTGTTCATGAGGTAACAGCCATCTAGCAATATCCAGTCATAACCTGCACACAGACAGAAATCTATTAAATTTTTATCTCCAACTTCAGCCTGGGATTATTATGACACTGTTGATCTCTTTGTTCACCTGTTCCTGATATAAAAATCTCCTAAACCACCTGTCTGCATGATACTCATCAGCTCTACAAGAGGGTAAAATATTAAGGTCCTTCCTTGGAGTCCTTGGGAGATTAGTGGTCCAAGGCCAAATGTGCCAAAATGTCATTTACAGTGATATATTTTAAAATGTTTTGACAAAAGTCTGTACAAGCAGTTACAGAAGGAAGACATTAATATAACACATGCACTGCAAAGGCATATAATATACTCCTCTGGTGACATTGGCCTTACTATCATTTGACCTCTGAACTTGGGACCTATACTATGCATGTAACACAAAGTGTATACATTAGTTATATCTGGGTTTGGTCAGGAGATATACTGTGAAGACTTTTATTAAAATATTTCCTGTAGTTCCAAAGTTACAACCTGGCACAGAATAGGGTCACAAGTCTTGATGTGACTTGAACTTTGGGGTAGCAGGTGTGAC
Source organism: Megalonaias nervosa (assembly GCA_016617855.1). Classification (NCBI taxonomy): domain Eukaryota; kingdom Metazoa; phylum Mollusca; class Bivalvia; order Unionida; family Unionidae; genus Megalonaias; species Megalonaias nervosa. The sequence continues at coordinate 124,870 of JAECUM010001792.1, forward strand.
TGTCGTATGTAGCACATCATACAGCCTTAATGTATATCTGGCTAAAGTATTGTGCAAATATTGTGTGTGTTTAATAATAACCATCAGAAGAATGACTGATCCACCTGACCAACCATAACTATTACAAAGGTAAAATTAGCATAATTTTATTTTAAATGAACTTAATATGTAGCTTAAATTGTTGATCCTCCATGAAATGGAAACCTCTGTGTTACTCATCTGTTTGTGTATGTGTGCATATAATAACAACAATTTCAGTGCCAGCAATTTTATATTAGATCTATTGGCCCCCAGAACTGATTAGAAGCTGCTATTTTACTGTCCAAGTGGAGTATACCTATGAAGTTTGATACAAATTTGGATCCATGGAATTTCATGTCTAGTGATATTTATCTCTAACCTATTAATCACTGTCTCAATAGAGAACTGCCCTTCTTAAAGTGCATTGCAACAACAGAGTTGATAAAAATCAGGTATGGGAAACTTGAGGAAAGTATATGTAACATGTTGAACCCACAGTGACACTTTAAGCTCCAGTGACCTTGACTTTTGACCTCTTGGCCTGTGAATGAATAGGGAAATGCCTATGCCCAATTATAGACAAAGTATATAGTTTGATAAAAATTAGGCCAAGGAAACTTGATTTATCAAGCAGACAAGAAAATTACATTTCAGATCCAGTGACCTTGCTCTTGGATCTAGCAGCTCCAAAATCTACAGACTTATGTCTCTACCCTTGGGTAGACAAAATCAAAAAGAGTGGCAGTGGAGTGCTGAGGGGCCTGGCAAAGAGGGACTGATGAACGTATTTAATGGGCATGAAAAGACAAACCCAAATGATATTTACCCCTGGGCCAGCCCCTACCCTCATGGAACTACCAAAAGGGTTCAAACTTCACAGTTGAGGCAAACGCAGGGAAGTACATGGATATGTGTTTTGCAAACACAAAATTCTGGTTGAAATAGGAATGCTGAAGACAGAACTTGAGAATTTAAAAAATCATCTGACTTATAAATAAAAATCACAAATATCACATTTCAAAGAAAACTCATTACTGATAATACCAAGAACTATTTCATTGTTTTATTTTTTATGGAATTACAAGAAATATAATGACACATATTCATTTTTCTGTTCATCAATTGGAATACCATAATTATTTAAAAGAATAACATCTAAAACAAATGCAACACCAAAATTATTTCACATGGTAATTTACAAAAAAAAGCCCAGGTAAGCATGGTGGCTCAGTGCTTAATGCACTGGCTGGTGACCACAAGGGTGTGGGCTTGATTCCCATCATCAGATAAACCTAGATTGGTTACTCTGGTGTGTTGCTGGGTAAATCACTTTACAAGTCTCTGTTAGAAATAAGCCCCCACTAAACAAATAGGGTTTTAGTGCTCAAAATTTTACAGATTTAATTGTAGTCAATTGAAATTATATCAATTTGTATAGCATACCTTGAAAAGTCTCTGACAAGTTAACCTTGTTGCCATAGTTGGGAGTGAAATGGATGGAGTGTTCCATTGGATTTAACTCTCCATGATTTGTGACAAGTCGAGTCACTTCTTTCAATTCCCCAAGGTTGCAGAGGCTCGGATTCAAATCAGTCTGCTCTTTGATGTAAATGATATATGCAATCAGAGTGTCTCGTGCCTTCTCCTGCAAAAGGAATTTGCAACATCAAAATTTTCTAAGGATACAAAGTAAAAACAGCTGACATTTTATAATGACATTATGAATTTAATCTTCAATGGCCTGAGAAGTTCTGAATGAAAATATTATTTAAATGAGGAGCTCAGAGTCCCATTTCATGACAATATCATACATGCCGACCCCCTGAGAGGTATAAGCATAATTATTGCTACTGTAAGTGACAAATAAGCTTAATTTGAGTGTAAAAAGTGTAATCCATATATTACATGCCAGAATTACAGCACATATGAAAAAGATACATTTCTGCTACTAACCTGGTTCTGCAGCTGGTTATAATTCTTGTCACAATAAGCAAGTTCCATATGGATTAGAATTAGAATACAAGCACAAAATATACTAAAAAATTATTTATATTCAGCACTCACTTTAACTAGTCTACTTGTGTAACTTTTGCTGATTGATCATCAACTGGAATTCTGCAATGAGCATGATCATGTACTCAGAGTGCTGTAATACATTACTCTCATATTGTTTATAAAGTGGTACTGATTTACACTTTTATTTATCCTGACATGTTTTGAAGTTTGAAAAAATCCATCTGCTCTAATATTTTCCTCATATAACATCTATAACTCAGACCGTAAAGTGTTTGGCATCATATCTGTTTAAAAACACAGAGTGGTCTGCTAACTTATTAATATAATGAATAGGTTAGGAAAAGTTCATAGTTGAAGAAACCCATCTGTTTTCTCAGAAATGGGTCATACACAGTTGCAATAAATAGCAAATAAGGAAAGAACTCTTACATTATTCTTCTGCAGCAGTTATCTTTTCAAGAATATACTCAAATTTATATGAGTGGAATTAAAGAGATGATAATAAAAATGACAAAAACAACTTTTTATTGTTTTAGTTTTATTTTATTGTTTTAATGTACCAAAACAGTGTAATCCATATACAGGCCTGCATAAAATGTACTTTGGTGAAAAAAAGTGCAATGATTAGGCCAAAAGCATAATTGTTGGCATGATTACAATATTGATCCTTAGAAAGATTATTTTTGTTGGAAATTCAAATACCAATATGAAATCAAACAAAAAATTAATTCTAAGCCAAACATCTGCTGTTGAAGAATATGGTACCAAATGTTCTGCAAAATTTTTGATGGCAAAATATAATTACTTTTTTTCTGTCCAAAAAAAAACCATTTAAAAAATACTGGAAGAGTAGAAGGTCCGTCCTATAAATTACTAATAGAACCATCCCATCATTTTCATCTAGACCCAACTTGACACAATAAGAATTTTCATTTAGGATGAGTAGCAAGAACAAGATTTTCAAGATATCTGCCAATGTGGCCATCTTGGATCTTAAGATAGGTACCATTTTCACTTAGGACCAGCTAGACATTGTAAAAACTCTTCTTGTCAGCACCCCACAATGATATGAATTTTCTTTTAGGATGAATAGCAATAACAAGATTTTCAACAGAGCAGCCATGTTGGATGTCAGATTAGCACCATTTCCATTTAGATCCAACTAAATATCACAATAAGTCTTTTGGTGAAAATCCAATGTCAAAATGACAATCCATCTAGAAGAAGCAATGTAACGAAAGTTTCAAGATTGGCACTGTGGTGACCACATTGGAGGCTAGATCAGTACCATTTTTATTTGAAACCCAGGATATTAAAACCTGAGTGTAAAATATGATTATATAGCTCACCTCTATGAGGCTTTTAGGAGTTTCCAGTAACCATTATGAACATTAAATATCATCCAGAAACCGAGTTCAGCTTAAAGTGGTCTAGACAACAAAATGTTGGCCCCTTTTCTAATTAAAGTTGCTTTGGCTTTTTTATCTTGATATTTTTATAACTTGACTTTTAGCTGGCACTTAAAAGCCTGTATTTGCTGATCTGCCATTAAACCACATACATACATACATACACACATACATACATACATACATCTGAGGCCCCAGGTGGCTGAGTGGTCACATCTGTGCAAGTTTTAAGACTCAGCTTGGCTTAAGTCAGTATGTGAAAAGTTTGCCTGTAGCTTCCTGTGGGTCAGTGGTTCTTGCTCCACCAAATACACCTCTCCCTCGATAACTTGCACAGGGTCCACAAACACAGACCACACTATAAGCGAGGGCGCGAGTTACCAAGGGACCTCCAAAGTTGAAAAAATTCGCTTAGACATCTAGAAAACAGCGGTGGGGAGGGGGGGCCGTTTAATGACTGAATGCTCATTTTACAATCACATCGATAATAATTTTTAATAATGCACTTTTTCTAATGAAGTTGTTCATTATTCTGTTTAAATAACATTTATTTTCAAACTGTCCAACATGTGCAACATTGTTCCAACTTGTTTCAACAAGCATCACGTGTACGCGAAAACATCTGTGTATTACGTCACTGCTTTTTGTTTTCTTGATGAGTCTGGTTCCTGGAGTGGTATTCAATAGTACCCTGCCAAATCGGGAGTCACAAGAGCGGGAAACTAGACTACCTCTCGATACACCACCAAACAAGATTCCTTTTTTTAAAAAACAATTGAAATTTTTTTTCTTTTGTAAGACAATCGTCTACGTTGAATCTCAATTTCTGTATTGTTCAGTTAGTGCAATATTGATGTTGTGATTTCATTGGAAGTAATAATGAAACTTCTTATCATCCTTGAGGATATCTCGAAAGTGCCAGTTCAAGAATTCTCTGAAGCTCACTTGCCCACAATGGTCCGTATCTGTAAAACCAAGCTCTTTATTTTACGAAGTATTCAATTCGCTTGGTTGTCTTGTTATCTTTGATCACAGTTACCAATGAGTCGGTTAATTTAAGGTAGTTTATGTTACATACACAATAACATTTATATCAGTGATCAAATGAAGTGAATCTACCCGATATACAACCGGGGCCGCAAGATTTTAAGTTTGAAGGATTTTCGTGCCTTTAACTTTTCTTTTATTCCAGCTCCTTTATTTGATTCAAAAGACATAATTAACGTGATAATACAAAGGAGGCCAGCTTTTAATTCAGTGCAACAATACAACAAATACTTCCGCAAGTAAGTTATCAAAACACAGTCGGCACCTAATTAGGTTCTCAGAGAAACTCTCGCGGACATAGCTGTTACGGTAGATTGACACATTTTACGTTTAATTACAAGAGGACGCATTGCATTTATGATGATTACGCTCAAAAGGAAATAAAAGACAGAACTAGAACATAAATTTCAATTGATAAAAAAATTATTTAATTTGTATTTATTTACTGAAGTACTGCCTCCACCCGGCGTTAGTGACATTTTCATTGATAGAAATTTCCTTACATATCGTTAATTGCGGTATACTACCGTTTGGAAGAAAAATGTAAAAAATTGTCTGAATTATTTTTAAATTTGATATTTCATAATGTTGATTAAAATTTCAGGTCCTATCTACCATTTTCAGCGATAAAACGAGTGATATATCAAAGTCTCCATTACTAATTTTGATCGCAATGTTCGTCAAGTTCAGTAAATAGATATCAATTTTGAGAGTATTTTCTGGTTTAAAAAATGGGAACCACGCCTGAGCCCATGCTATAAGCGGGTTCACGAGTTATCAGGGTGCAAGTTATCGAGGGAGTGGTGTATACTGGCCAATACATATAGTCCATCATGTGCTGAAAAATGACACACATGCATGCATGCACATGTACACACACACACAGACACACACAAGAGATCCTGAAATAATAATGGCTCCTGCCAGGAATTTATTTTTAAAATGTAATGTGGTGGTCATATATTTGTGAGATTCAATATCCAACATTTTCAAAGTAGATATAACAAGTTGTGACAAAAAGATAAGGTTGCATAAGAAGTTGTGACCAACAAAAAGGTTCATATACTTAATTATTTAATGTATTGGAAAATGTGTAATTTTTAGTGCTGGATTTGTTGTTCCTTAAGTATTAGCATTATCCTTCCATAATTCACTTGTTTCCTCTAAAAACTAGTCATTTTAAAAAAATTCAACACACTTATCTACAGAAATTGACCCAACAGAAGAGTTTAATTCCAAACTAACATTTTTAAAAATGAATTATGAAATCAAGCAGACTTTCTACCTCAAAATAAGATAAGACAGGACTTTCCGGTACAGCTGGGTTGTTAAGCTTTTATTTCATAAGTTTCTCAAGTAAGTATTGGCAGATCATAATAGAAGTTAGTTGCTGTTGCTAGTATCTTTTTTTTTCCTAATCTGGGTCTAGGCTTCACACATTTCATTCTAAAGGTTTGATGTGCTGACACACTGCAATACAATATAGTTAAAAACACTTTGTGAGGGAATGATATAATATTTAGACAATGGGGAAATCATTCAATTAAAGTTTTTTTTTATAAGTCAGGAGATAAGCTTTCACACCTCTTTTGTCTTGTGCTTTGTGGCTATCAGGTGTTTAAACCATGTAAATTTAAATCTCCAGTTTTCTCCATCTCTTGCAAAAACTCAAATATTGATTCCTACTTTAAAACAAACAAAAAAATTTCACGTTAAGACAAGGGTTCTGGAGAGTGCACTATCTCACATGCAACCTGTGATGTGATTTTCTCCACCACATCTCACTGGCAAAAACTTTAACATAAAACTAAAAATAAAATCATAATACCGATATAAGATAACAGACAACACAAATACCTTCCATTCCTGAGATTTCAGGACAGGCAGAATATGATGGTTGATGACTTCATCTGGAGAGATCTCTTTGACCCCAAGTCTGTGCAGAAGTTTTCTGACCTGGGAATTTATCTCATTATCTGTTGTCTTCATCAGACCTGCATGGATGTTTTTCAAGTCTTGCTGCAGAATCTGCTGATAGTCTGAAATGAGGGAGAAATTTTGAATGATTATTGTACTCGAACAAGTAACTTTCATATTAAATACTTCAGGGATTTTGACCCATTAAGTATTCAGTGCCATTATGCTGCAACATGAAAAGTGCTCCCCAGAAATTCAATTTGACAGGCAGCTGGCTGTTTAAGGAGTTTATGTACAACTTTCCCTTGATAAGTTGCATACAGTGGAGTGCCAAAAATATAGACAGCATAAGCATGGGCACAAGTTGTTGAAGTACCACTGAAAAATTAAGAAAGGGCTGGGCATCAGCATGAGAAGGGGGGAGGTAAATGGTTACTTAATCATTTTATATGTGTCAATAAACAGGGTTTTCACTTTTCTGTAGCAATTACCTTCATTTCAAACATAACCAATCTGTGAAAGCTCATCAGAAAAACTAACTCCAAGAGATTTCAATACACATCATGTGTACCAGTGAAAATATTATGCATTACATCACTGCCATTTGCATGTAAATGTGATACATTCTAGAGTTATTGTTAACCTGCAACAGAACTAGATTATTTTTTCACAAAGCTGCTATTTAAAAAAAAAAAGATTGAAACTCAAATGTTTATTAAAATATTTATGCTGTGATTTCATTTTTAAAAAACTGAAACATCCTTCAGCGAAACGGAGCACCAATTCAGGAATTTTAAGCTCACAACAAACTTTGGATCTTTTTTCTCTGTAATGAACCCTATCCATCAAACTAAGCTTTCCATGCAATGTGTATGCCTTTTGCCTAGCTTCCTTGATAACCTTGATCACATCTGCAAATGATTAGGATGAACCACTGATTAATGTTAGACAAGATAATGATATTACTTTCATAACAATATTTCAAACAGTAATCAGTTGGTTAAGTGAAATCAGCAGACTTAACACATGACTGACCACTAAGTCTTTTGTAGGAAGGATTGGTATGTGTTTTAACTCATTAACTCCTACTGCCACTATAACTCGTCAAACTTTACCTCCCTTGTTTCCCGAGTGCCATGATGACATGGCTCGGTTTAGCTAGTTTGTATCCCAGGTGCAAAGTCTGAGTGCCAGTATTAGTCAAGGCCATATCCCACACAACGAGTTAAATCAGTGCAAACCATTTGTTGATTTCAAACAATTTCCTAACTATGCAGGCAGTTTAACCAATAAAATTTTAGCTTACATAGAGTGAAAATTGCTGAACAAAGGAAAACAAAAATTGACTTCAAATATGGCAAAAATTGTGGAAATATTTATATTTGAAAATGGTGAAAATTATGAGAATCAGCCACTGGGAGTAGACTTTTACTTGACAGACTGATGGAGTATTCACACGAGGTTAAGTTTGCAAGAGATATGACAAGTGTAATTTCTGTGTACATAAAATAGAATTAATTTCATGTGTTGATAGTGTTAATTATTCAGTGTGAATTCATAATAGATTTTATGGATTATTCATGGCAAGAGAAACAAATTGGAAAGTAAATCATTTATTTTTACCTTTATGCATGAGTTTTATTTCTGCATGTAGCATGAAATTTATACCATTATGTACATAACTTTATCGAGAACTGTTGTGCCAAATGTAAGCTTAATTAAAGAAACATAAAAAAATAAAAAAAATAGCAAATTTATTGCAAGTAGCCCCCTCTGTAAAAATCTGCAAGCCAAGTGCTGTCTGCAAGTCTCAGGGATACAGGCACTGGTAAGGTTAACACTGCTCTTGGTGATCTCTCTGCAAGGATGCTGTAGGGGAATGCCTAGCTGTTTGGTTCAGGGGTTAATGAGTTAACAGTTTTTTTATATACTAAAGATGTAATTAACATGACAATTAAAAAAGGTTTACTTTTATTGATTGTGTGTGTGTATGTATGTATGTGATTTGGATTTTTAATGTAGCTTTAACAAATTTTCTGTTATATTGTTATGTTGTCTGCAGTGTAGCAGTTTATATTGATGTCTAGCAGTGGGGCATTATGCCGCAGAGATGTAACACTATGTCCCATCCAGAAACATTATTCTGACACCAGGCTGACCAATCTTAACACTAACCTCTTGATGCTGAGCACCTAGCGAGGCAGCTGCTAGTGCCATTTTTACAAGTCTTTGGTATGACTCTGCCAGGGTTCAAGCCCATGACCTCCCCAATCCGAGGTGGATATTGTAACCACTGAGGCCATCAGAGTGGTCTCAATTGATTGTAACAATGCAATAAACACTTCCACAAGTTGTAGATCATAACATTGTTGGGCACTAATTAGGTTCTAATTGAAACACTCCCAACATCACTCTGATGGTTGATTAACATTTTCATGCTTGAATTCACATGGCATATCACATTTATGATGATTACACTGAAGCTGAATTAAAAGACAAAAGTGAACACAAATTTCACAACACAAGTCTTATTTAATTGGTATTTATTTCTTAAAAGTGTTGCCACTATTAGGCATTATTACCATTTTCATTTAAAAAATCAAATCCACGCTTGCTCACATGTCATAAATGGATCTGCAAGTTATCTGGGCATGCTAAAATAAGGAGAGACCTACAACATTAATTTGTTTATGGAATAAAATTGCCTCCAATAAATCAATAAATTAAAAACTTAAAAGGATCAACAGATGACTGGACAATATTCAGGTGGTGCAAAAAGTTAACATTGGGAATTAGCAACCCCTAAGAACCTGCTGTTTAATCAGACTTCCATACCTATTTCATTTTCCTTGCAATGTCAATTAAGAAAGAAACCTAGATCACAGTTACCTTTTTTAAGAAGTGATTATTTGTAACAAGTTGCTTAATTTCTTTTTAACAGAAAAGAGCTTAAAAGGTTTTCTATTTTTTCCAATATGGAAATATCTGAGAGTAAATTGGCATCATATATATGAACATAAAAGACCTTCATGCCAGGATGCTTCTGGACAAATCTGGTTGAATTTTGTAGAGAGGTGTTTGAGAAGTTGCTTAAAGTTTTATTTTCAATTAGTAGCCATATTTCAAGGTGGATCAGCAACATTTCTACAAATCTGAAAGGCTTTCATGCCAGACATCCTTCTATTAAATTTGATCAATATCTGCTGCATGGTTTTTGAGAAGTTCTAAAGTTTTTTTAAAATTTGTAAATAAGTACAATACTTGGAAACAGCTCAGCATCATTTGCATAAATCTGAAAGGCCCTTATACTGTTGTTTTCTGTAAAATTTGATTGAAATTAGTCCAGCTGAAACTGAAAAGAAGTTTAAAACAGAAAATGTTACAGATTTTAGATTTTAGACTACATGTATCAGATGCACATAAGCTAACTTGGCCTTATGTGCAAGTCAGCTATGATACACTTTCCAATAAACCACAAACAACACAGACCTTTATCTGTTGTCATATAATGCACCAGCAGGTTAGGGTATATCTTGCTTGTTCTACTGATTTTTCAAGTAAAATGTTTCTTCAATAATACTTACCTGATCATAATTCCTTAGCAGAATTACCACAAACTTGCAAATCTAGCCCTCCCAAGTTAAAGCTTTTTCACTAAAAAGCTACAAGTTATCTGCCTACCTATATGGCAATTAAAGCGAACACACCTTGATACAGGGATTGGTCCCAAATCCCATGAATTCTTCTGTTACTACTGGAGCAGAAGGCACACTCTCTATATGGCTGTAACTGCACTAAGGCTGGGTGGGTGTATGTGTAAGTATTATTGAAGAAACATTTTACTATAAAAAACTGGTTTCTTCTTCAAATACATTACCAGATGATAATGCCTTCGGAGAACAGGTAAGTGGAGAGAAATACATCCCCTTACGCTGGATAGGCTATATCTGGTAACATAAGGTATGTGAGACAGCATCTAGATAACCATATTGTCAGGAAGTCACTTTGAAAGGGAACAAATTTTCCTCCCACAAATCCAGCAGAAGACATGAAGCTTCATCCTTATGAAGTTGTCAGTTGACCCAGGAAGGTAACCTGTTATGCCACAGTTATAGGGTCCCACCAGACTGAGTTGAGCTTTTTAGGATGAAAAATCTCTAAGATAAAAACTGGAGAAGTGTACTCAGATCTCCATCCCATGGCATGGATAGTTACATACACAGTTTCACTCAGATGCAATGTTTGTGGCAATTGCCCTAACTTCATAAGCTGATATGCAAAGCAAATTTAACTGGTGTGGGGTTACTTTTTGATATGAAGAACGAATAACCCTCTTTATCTAGGATGAAAAAGAGGGGTAAGAAGAGGCATGATTTCCTTCGATGCAACAGCTCAGTCCTTCTTAAGTTCCACTTCAAAACACACTGGGTCCTGCTGATAACCTTGAGATGAAGTGTCCAGAGTAGACAATAATTTCATTACAAAAGCCTGATTCTCCATGAAGGGTAGCCTGCTCTTGGCAATGAAAGCAGGGGCCGTCATGAGCAATACTGACCCATCATGTCAGAAATGAATGTAGTCTGGGTCCACTAACAGATCACGTATTCTGCTGATTCAGCCTGCCATTTGGTGATGCAGTGTGGAAGCAGGTCATACATGAGATGTGAACCAATGAGGCTCCTGAGAGCAGTTCAGATGGTGTCTTGTTCACCGAGAATAGTACCTATGAGAGATTCCACTTTGGGCAAAGAACCAATGTCAGTGGACACGTGTAATCAAAACTAGACAGAAGATTGGACTGCTCTTTCATTTGTCCAATATCCTCTCTTTCATGAGGAAGCAGAGCGTCATTGATTGAGGAACAGTAGCCTTAAATTCTGATTGGTGTTTCTCATCAACAAACCATAGTAGGAAGTTGGCTGTCTGAGGTATTGATACCTGCAGTAGTATGATGTTTTCTTGTGCGCACCACTGTGTGAAGATTTTTAATTTGCCTTCACACACCTTTAAAGTGGAGGGTTATCTCACTTGAGTGATTTCTCTACCAATGGTTGTGAGAACTGTTTGTTCCTGAGAACTTGTTCTGCACATTCAGCTACTGTGTTGGGATGAAACACCTACCATTGTCACAGTGGTTGATGAATCAGACGAGGGACTATCTCAATTTTCCTGAAGGTTTCTGTTGCAAGATTGATGAAGTCATTGATCCAAAATTTTTCTCATTTCAGTGAAGCAATCAGGATGAAGTGACACTCTGATTCTCGTTCTCTCTGTATAATCTTTGGAATCAGAGGTACTGGAGGGTAAGCGTATATACCCAGGCCATTACAATCTACTGAAAGAACATTGACTGTCCAGGTCTTTAGATCTGAGACCAGGCGAGACAAATGTTGGAAGCTGGCTTTCCACCTTGTCATGAATATGTCCACCATTGGTCAAAATCCCATCGGGCACATATTTGAGTGAAAACCATGGCATGAAGAGACCGTTCCATTTTTAGCAGTTATTCTTCCAGGGTGAGTCTGGAATAGGACAGCATGGACATGGATTTGTCATTGAAGACACAACTTTAGAAAATCCCAAACAAGAATGCAAGATCTGGGGACTTGGTTGCACCTTCATTCGAGATAAGTCACCACAGTGGAGTTGTCTGACAGAATGAGAGCTCCTTTCCCCATGCAGATTCTCCTTCCATCAATGAAAAGCTGTTAAAATGGCATTCAAGAATGTTGAGATGTAAATAATGATCCTGAGGAGGCCACATTCCTATGACTTCCTGGAATTATGGAAGGAGATGTACTCCCCAATCCTTGGTGCTTGCATCTGTACAGATTGTGATTTCTAGAGTATGTACTTGCTGAGGTATCCCCGATGTCAGCCATGTGAGGTTTCCTCCATCATCTCATATTGTACAGATTGTGAGAAGTTGGTCCAATGGGTAAAGTCTCAGCCTCCATTTGGAAAACAAAATGATCTGTAACAGGTACATAAAAAGTCAACCTAAGACTAAGACATCCACTGCTGCAATGAGCAAACCCAGCAGGCGAATGAATTCACTGGCAGGTGGATTGTCCTCTATAAGTAATGAAGCCACCATTACACTGATTTCAATGTTCATTCCCAAGGCAGAGTGTTGAACTCCATAACTAGATGACCAAAATCTTGAGATGGTACAAGATATGTCCTTGTTGACAAGGAAACAGGTTGAGAAGAAGAGTAACAAGGGATATCATATCTTGCTCCAAAATATAACTCACCACCTGTTTTTGCAGAATGTAGTCTTTGAAGGCAAATCACAGGAACTTCCTGGAAGCCATGTCAATGGGGACATTAAGTTATGCATCTTTCAAGTCCACTCTGAAGTTTAGACTCCCAACTAGAAAGCATTTCGAACTTGTCATGGTATTCCATCATGAACCAAGGCACAAATGAGTAGATTGAGTGCACGCAGGTCAATGACAGGGCAAACTGTATGTGTTTGTAGCTGAGGGAACCCTGGACAAAGAAGAATGTGCACTGAAAGCTATACCATGTCCCTTGGAAACACATTGTTGGGCCCACAGGTCATCACAGCAAATCTTTTCCCATTTGGCAACAAGGGATTGGAGCTTTCCCCCTACCAAGATCTGTGATAAGATCAATGTGAAGATGATGTCATTTTTGAGACTGAATGACTCTCATGGAAAGAAATGCTAGTGAAAACAATTTACCCTCCCTCTCCCTCTTGTCCAGTTTGTTTGGAAGAACTTTGTTTTTCGACAGTTGTAAATTCAGTAGGAATGCTCCCCCAGTGGCTTATGTTCTATGTGCAATCATTTTATTGACTCTCTTGAAAATCCCTCTGCTGTAGCTGAGACTGTGGTGGAGGAAATTTGGAATCCTTGGCAGCTTGTTGCAGATTTTGTCAACCTGATCATTAAAGAGGAGATTAGATAATAAAGATTCAGAGAGTAGCTTGACCTTATGATAGCCTTTAAGAAAGGTGGAGGTCAAGAACACTGCATCTCATTCCACCAGTTGTAAGTTCATAGCTGCTGTTACAGCATTGGCACCAGAATATGTTAGGCAACTCTGTTTATGACATGGGCCATTCTAGAAACAGATTCTCATGCACATCCTATAGGATTTGGCTTGGAAGAATGTAAGCTGTGTTCTGTCTGTTGAAAATCGCCATGGATACTAGATCCGACATCGAGCCCATGGCCATCACATTGTGCACTAACTGCTGTGTCATTAAAAGATATCCAATCCATGTGTACAGAGGAATGCTTTATCATCCTCGAAGCTGCACTGTATGACTTATTGAACATCTACTAAATTAGGTAGGAAGTGCTTAGTGGCACTATCAGAGCTGCCAACCCTCCAGACTCACAATTAGTGAAAAGTGGGATAAAAATTAGTGAATTTTGAATGCAATTAGTGAAAAACTATATCATGACACTAACTCCATCCACTTCAATGGTCAGTACTGCATTATATGAAAATCCCACAATAAAACTAAAACATATTATTTACACTGATTACATGTACTACTTTATTTGCAGCCAAATTTACTGATATACACAAACTTCACACTATTGTCATGACATGATGCTGTGGCAGTCTTGAACTTCCTCAATCAGGCTTGGTAAATTGTTTTCAAAATAGTTCAGGCTTCTTGCCTGCTGGTTAATCTTGATGACTAAAATTGTTGCAAATTTTCAGCACCTAAGGAGGCACAACAGTTTGTCTTATTTTTCCTCACAATAGGAAATAATCTTTCACTGACACTACTGCAGATCTCCAACTGAGAAAGACAGGTTATGTTCAACAAGAAAGCTCACAAACAATGCTTCAGCATTGGTAGCATGCAGGACTCGAGTAGGTGGCTTAAATTACTCTAAAACTGAAATCTGCTGGGGGTGCTATAACAGTGAGCTTTTTCACATTGTTTTGCCACATGCCCACAAGGGCTCGTATCAATTTATCTGTCATACATATACTGTATAATAATAATATTACTACTTGGTACATGTATGACAGGTAAATTGTAAGCAACAATACCAGCATTTGTGCACATTCCCAACTGTAAAATTCACAGCACACTACTGTGCGAAAAGCATAATGTACATCGATGTCTGATGTCTGAATGCTAGGCTAAATTTTGGTGTACTCCAATCTATACTTCACTTTTTGTGGAATCTTTATCCTTGGAGGTGAAAACATTTTGACTGCAGTGTAGCCTAATTATGAAATGGTATTAATCCAGAAGATGAAATATCAAACGGTAAACAATTAGTGGTGTCAGTGCATGCACGGAAAACTGTGAACTTGAGCAAATTATGATAATGCTATTCTTTCAATCTCAAAAATTCCAACACTCGAAAAAGCTGTCTCATCCTTTATGTGATTTTTGCTACCAATGTGCTTCCTCACATCATCCCTGCCACCATGCCCAATGCTAAAATTTGTGGCACACTGTGTGCAAAATGCATGATGTATATCAGTAATTGATGGTTGAATGCACGGCCAAGTTTTGGTATATTCCAAACTAAACTTCACTTTTTGTGCAATATGTTTATTTTTCCTTGGGGGTGAAGACATTTTCAAGATGCGATGCCAAATGGTAATTCAAATCAGTGTTGGCAGCTCACATGCGGAGAAAAATTCTGGTTAGGCTCCAGTTTCTATCAAAAGCAACTGTAAAACTACTCTTATATATATATATATAGATTAAAATACAATAAAATGCCTGCTACCAGGCCAACTGTAGGAATCGGCTATAGTTCTACTAACATCACGACTAGCAGTACCAGACCATTTCGGCAACTGCCTACATCACGACTAGCACTTGACAGGAAAATTCAAAATAATTGAGAATTGGGGAATTATGATATTTTTTGCATCTGGTGTGAATCTGAATCACTGTAGAAAGTCATGAAATTCACACCAAAAACGTGAGGGTTGGCAGCTCTGCACTATGCAAATAAGACTGATCTGAGAGAGCACCTGTATAAACTGGGTTCTTGAAACTGGGTTTTCAGATACTGAGGTACTAGGCTGGGCATCATATGCGGAAAGAGCCTAGTGGCTCTATGCAAATTGGATTGATCCATGAGAGTGCCTGTATAAAATAGGTTGTGAAACTGGACAAAGGTTGTTCTTTTATATTTTATGATTGATTGTGGTCATGGCCCATTGCATACAGAGGCATAATATGGCAGAGTCTGATCATGAAGGAACAAGGCCATCTTGCCTGATGGCATGACACTGTCCAATTCTTGAGGTTGGATCCATGTCGCCAGTCCATAAAACTGATAAGCAAGATGGTAACCGAGACTACTGTTTGCTCTCTATCATGCTCCCCAGCGCAAAACTTTGCATACAAACTGATGACGTCCTCATCTCTCAAGGTTTGCTTCTGCGCCTTCCTCTTTAGTACCTCCAGTACTACTGCCCATTGTCCATAATATGCAAGTCTGATACATATTCACAGATTGACAACTGGAGTAACCTACACATATGGTATGACTGTCAGTCTGGTTGTGCCCATGGTCTAAATCTGTACGACAAAATAGAGCAGACATTATATACAGGTGTAGCATAGCACACATCTTGCTTTATGAGTGTTGGTGAAGAGGTTCCCACTTTGACAATTACCTGTTAAAAGGGTGCATGTGGCCCCTACAGGTAGAGTATTAGAGTCAATGCTAAGACTGGATTAATACAGAAAACTTAAATTTGTCTGACCATAGCATAAATTATACAGCAATACAATATTTGATATCATACACCATACTTGCACCTATTTAAATAAAGCTATAGAAATATGAGGGGACTCCACACTGCAACCCATACAGGTATGTACCAAGGGTACCTAGTGTGTGAGAATGGCAAAGTAATAACACTAAAAAGCCAGAAAGTCTGTTATTGAAGAAAGAACAGAAATGTTGGAAATTTAAAGATGGAGTATGTTTCCCTTCAAAGAAAACACTCCTCAAACTTTGTTTTAAGGTAAAAAGTTTCCAAAATGCTTCTGTGTGGAATTTAAGACCTCTATGTCTGTAGAGAACATATTATTCAGCATGACTTTAAGTAGTCACTTAAGAATTTATGGGATTTGGCACCAATCCCTGTACCAAGAAGAGACCACTCTAACTGCCACCTAGTTGGGCAGATTACTTTTAGCTGTTTAACTACAAAGTTTAACTTGGGAGGGATGGATTTATGAGGTAGTAGTAATTCTCCTAAGGTATTAAGATCAGGTAACATATCTGAAAAAGAACCAGATTTCCCAGAGCATTATGCAATAGCAGATCTGGGTCTGTGCAGTTTGCAGTTGAATCCAACTATACGCAAGTACTTCCATGGGGTGGGGTGGGGAATTGGTGGGGTACACTGCTAAATGGTAGCTGATGGGTAACAACAGCATTATAAAGAATATGCATACCTAATTTAAGACAAGAATGTAATGATTTTATAGTACTTCTTTCACAACATAATGTGTCTGCATACCTAATTTAGTTTGCTGAGCTGGTAAAAATTCTTCTCTGCTTCTTCTCACTCCACTTCAACAAATTTGCAGGAATCACAAATAATATGTGTGACCTTTTCCCCATTGGTTTTGAAAAGTTGTGTGAATAATGATTTTTTTGGTGAGAATCGTGCAATAATCCCACAGCCTGGTAGCATCTCTGTAGATATGGTATTTAATATTCATTAAATGTGTACCTCTCTAGTGTATGAACACTTACAGTAATCAATTTTCTTAACCAGATTAATACTTTAAGATGACATTCAAACCATTTTTATGAATAAATTGTTTGTCACATTTTAACATATTCCCAATGTTACAAATGTTATGATGTTATCCTCAATGACAAGGTCATAACAGCAGTTATCCATATCTATTCCAAAAAGAGGAATTTCCTATCTCAATGTTTTGCCAATTCCAAATTAAAAATTAGCATGTAATTTTTTTTAGAATGAAGGAGTTCATTGAGATAATATGGCAAATTGTCATTTCTTCTATAATGCTTTGCTGCAAAGTATTTTTAAAAAGTCAAAATAATAAATACTTTTTAAAGTAAATTTGATTAAATTTTCAGTAATGAAGTTGAAGCTGAAGACTACATACCATTTCTTACATTTCCTTTTGATCTAGCACCTTCCACAGGAAAGAAAACTGTTCTCTCAATGAGGGCAATCAAGCTTCCATCAGACAGTGGGATCATTTTCATTTCTTGTAGAAGCTTGATGTTCTCCTCATTGCTCTCATTGTATTGAAACTCATCCATGCTGCGATAGATGCAGGCAAGCCAGCAGGAAATATTCAAAACATTGTTATCTCCTGAAATATTTATACTTTATACTGTAATTATTACAGAGTTTAAAAAATTGTACTTTGTACAAATATATATTTGCATATATAGAATTTTTTTGTACTTTGTACAATACAATATTCAGATAGTATGAGGTGGTCAAAAATTAATATGCATTGGCACTTTGCTTGTCAAGTTTACTGGTGTGAACATTAGTTGAAAATTATTTCAACACGTCTAGAATCAAGTGTATTTAATCTCTATATAAAACTTATCTACATGCAGTATGTCAGTAAAGTGGTGTATATCAATATACAGTTACTGTATCTGTTTATCAAGATATATTTTCCCTAAGTTATATATATCTAGCCAGTCACTGAACATTCTATCAAGATTTCTTCTTAATGGATGAATACAAATTCTCTCTTGTACTGATATATCCAAGTAGGGTTTACTCTTGTACTTATATATCAAAGTGGGCAACAAAATTTATTTTCAACGTAATTGCTTTAGACAAGCTGTATCAAACATTATTTCTTAAATAAAACTTGAATGGACTGCATGATAGCATAAAAAGCATGTTCATAGTTTAAAAAATTTCTGCACTGATTTTTTTTCTTCTAAAAACTGTTTTTATATAAAACCTTTCTGTCATAATAGTAGAAGAATGACAAATTCAAATTGATCAAATAAATGCATAAAAAGTACAAAGAAATATTATTTGCCTCACTTTGCTTTACATGATTTCATCCAACTTACTACAAGTTCCCTCAATGTTTTGTATCATGGTTTTCCCAATCTGAATCAGATGCTCAATTGTCAGCATCTCAATGCCTAGACAATGTGTCAAGGTTGGGTTCAACATGGCTGCCACATCACTATGGAGGTAGTACAGGTTGAGATGTTTCTGCAGCAGTTCTGGGGTGATCACTCTGTGTACAAGTGGATCTCTCACCCTCACAGTCTGTGATGGAATCTTCCACATAATAGCTCCTGTTTTAAAGTACAGATATAATAGATACTGATCCTTGGGCTATTAATGCTAGACATTGACTTGTAATTAAAAACTAATAAGTTTATTTACTTTTGCAGGAATCTGCTGTACCACTGGCAATGGCCTTGTGGGTGTACATAGATATGTGGAAGTTGTACAAAGAACCTTTACTGCCTGAGTACTACAAAATTAATGTGAAGATAAATTTTGTACTTAATTTTTATGATATACAGTTCATAACTAAACAATTCAGTGCAAAAGTTAAATTCATTTCTCTATGACAATTGCTGCAATTCTTTTTCTTAAAACTATTATTTCAACTTTTGTTAAACCATAAACTATTGCACCAAATTATTCACAAATCTGCACTCCACCTCTGTTATCAGGCTCAGTAGGAACGCATGGCTTTCCTTTTAGCTTCTTCAAGATCTCAGTCGCCACAGGTTTGAAGAAATCCAAAATTTCATCTTCCATAGGTACAAACTGCAAGAATGCCGACAGTGCCTCAATTGGATCGAAGCCTGGATGAGACTGGTAAGAAAAAGACAAATGAGTGAACAAAAAGGACTCCATGGATTACTATTTTTCTTCATTTCTAAATGTGTCTGTGTGAGAAAATCTGTGTGAGAAAGTCATGTGGGATACACCTATTCCACAAAAGTGCAAGCACTGACAACATATATATCATTAAGTTTATGACATCTGTCTGCAGTACTCTTATGTTTTAGTATTGAAAAAAAAATTTGCTGGTCTGTTGTTTACAACAAATTATTTTTGTTTTTTTTAATAAGGTAAAACAAATGAAACAAAATACTCTGCATTTATAAAACTCCATCCACCATACTGATATGCCATCTTTCTTTTTCCAATACCATTTTCTAGTGAAAAAAGGGAGAAAAATAATCAATATAATGATGTGGAATAGGGATTTATCATATTCCTTATCAATATGAATAGAGATTTTCCATGCAGAATGCCGATGTGCAAAAATCACTATCCAAGGTCACGTGTGACCCTTATCCTGACTTGGGGACCATTTTGACCTTCAAAGTGCACAGTGCACGCAAAGTAGCAAATTCTATCCAATTTCCATCATCACTTGAGCATTTTTTTCACAAAAGTTACAATCAAGATAAACACAAATTGCAAAACATTTATGTACTAAAACAAGCAGCAGTTGAAGTGTCCAACAAACTAATAGACACATTTCTATTTTGTAATTCTCCTTTTAATGGTTATACATCCTGCTGCTCTGTGTCAGGATTTTCTTGTGTTTATAAAAAATGTATGCCTTACAAGCCCAGCTACATGTACAGCTTCCAGTCAACAAGGCAATTGTTGTAATTGTTATTTTTTTTACAATAAATGTTCTTGTTATGGAGGGTAAATCAATTCAAGATCAAAGTGAAATCAAGCACTTTATTTTTAGATGTGTTCACATATATATGTTCAGTGTTCAAGCTTTATGCAGTACACGATCAGAATGCTGTGTATTGTCATTACCTTAGCCATCCCAACCACAGTTCTTTGAAAGCTAAAATTGTTTAAACAATATTTAAAGTTTTTCAGTTTTTCACTAATTTTTCAGCGTAAGCTTTAATTTTTATGCTCTATCTTAAGTAAGGCCAAAACAAAAAATATATGTGCTTCCAGTAACCCAACCTAGCCTGTTTAATGGACCTACAAAGGGGAAAAAATAAATCGGTACACACCATTTTGTCACCCCTGAACCATTAACGTTTTCACAAAGAAAACAATGATACTGGATTTCAGTTTTGGTCTTTGAAATCATTGGAGAACAATACTAAAATACTTAAGTTGTTGTTCAATTACATTTCTGGGCAAGAATTAGAAGCAATTGAGACTGATCATTCACTTTTTGGGAGGGGATGCCATCCACCAAACAACACAAAAAATTTTTCATGTTCAGATTTGTTGGAAAACAGGAGTCAATTTCTGATCCATCAGTTGAAAAAAAATCCAATCATAAGGTAAAAGAAAAAATATCTCAGCCACCACCCGAACAATAAATCATCAGTCCCTAACCAGTATGTACACATTCTTAGAGTCTGTGATGTGTGTGATTTAGATTTTTAACATAGCTTTAACAATTTTTCAGTCATATCACTACGATGTCTACAGTGTGACAGTTTATAGAGATGTTTAGCACTGGGGCATCATGCCACTGGCATGTAGCATGATGTCCCACCCAGTCACATTATCCTTACACCAGGCGAACCAGTCCTAACACTAACCTCCTAATGCTACAAGCCAAGTGAGGCAGCTGTTAGTACCATTTTTAAAAAGTCTTTGGTATGACTCAGCCGGGGTTCGAACCCATGATCTCCCGCATCTGAGGTGGACACTCTACCACTAGGTGTTCCTTAGAGTCACAGACATGTATGTCATATCAGTAATAAGTAGTTATTGTTTTATTTAATACCTGTTTTTATTTTATTATCATACTTTTATACCCTCAGGATCAAAATTTCACCATATGATACCATGACACTATATCACTCCAAACCTGCTGCAGCTGCCTTAAAAGTGATACCACTGGCTATCTGTTAATGCATGTGATACAAAATAATCACGAAACTGCACGATTATGCAGTAAAAGTAGCCAGGTTATTATATGTTTGGTAAGAAATATTTTTTCTGTGTACACTCACAATATGAGGACTTTAATATATATGATGCAATGTTAAATAAAAATATTGCCATATTGCTAATAATACACAAGTCTGAACTGAAAGCATCCTGGTATAAATTCCCTATGATCTGAGCAAATGATAGAAGAATAGGAGGGTGATTCTTAGTAATATTTACCTTGAAAACTTCCAAAGAGTCAAGGAATAGATTGTGGATCTCACTCCTGAGCCACTGATTCCAGGGACTGTCTTTGTCCACATCTTCTCGACTGGATGGCACATCAAAGTCACCTACAAATGACCAAAATATACTGTTTTGATATCAATGACCATCCTACACAATGATTTAAATTTGGGTAGGAAATACATGTGCTATCTTGGTTGGTAGGCAAGTAGATAATTAGGCTGGTCTGATAGTCTGACAGCCACACTGTAGAGTCAGTCCATTAATTCAGCCAGCTTGCAGGTAGATATAGAGAAACAAAGGTGATGCCAGATGTATATATTCCTTCTAAGGCATGGCATATAGATTATAGACATGGATCAAACCTGGGTTCAATTCAAGTGAAATAGCCACCCTCATCTGTGAAATTCTGCTTCAACAGGAAAATGAAATAGACTTTGCCATGCAAGAAATCTTTGACATAATCCCCCCCCCACTCAACACTGAACTAATTGATGTTCTGCCCAAATTAGTGGATTTTTATGGGCTCTGAGTTACAAAATTTAAGTTCACAGATGCAAAATGGTAGAAACTAACTTTAAAATCAATTTGCTGTTAAGTACTTTCTGGTGCCCTAAAAGATATGCACTGTGTTTCGATTTTAGTACCAAAAACTATGAATACAAAATGTGAAACTCCAAGATACAAAATCCCAAACTTTTTTACCTCAACACCAAACATTGTATCTTGAAAGAAATGATCCGACTAAAACCTAAGTGATTAAGAAATTCACCCAATATTTCACCTGAAATGTGAGATAAGATGATTGTTTTTGAACAAGTATTAAGTACCTATTTTTCGAGAACATTTATTGTGGTTATAATTTTATACTATTAATGAAGTAATGTGGCAGTATTTCTGATTCAAATATAATGTATATTTTAGTACCAATTAATTGTAAGACAGTCAATTAGTGAATTTAGACTACCATTACAAAATATAAACTGTAAGACACTTACCCCTATTTCCCCACCTTTGTATACTTATATTTGTGGAACTGACTACTGGCTATGACATAATACATTCCAACTATTGAAGGATGCCTCAGCGACTCAGTGGTTAGAGTGCCTGACTTGCAACTAGAAAGATATGGGTTTGAATCCGACATTTGAATCATACCAGATTGGCTACAGTGGTGTGTCCCTGGTAAGGCAATTTACTCTAATTGCCTTCATACTCAATGAACTGTCTTGCTGTGCAATAAAAACACCAAACCAATGCAACTATTAGGTATGATAGAAAAATTAAAAGTTTCTTTTGATTTCAGTATTTGCCAATGGCTTAAAGAGTTGTAATGAATGTCCACAAAGGTGTAAAGCTGACAGTCAAAAAAAGTTATTAAAACTGGATCTATAAAGACCCTGAAGTAATTTATAAGTTTCACACATATCTTATTTCCACCTATGCTGTTCTAGAGGTTCCATTTTTATTGGATCTCTACATGATTTGATGTACCTTTCCTGGACAGTCTCAAAGTTTTGAAAAATTTTTTATATCTTGGATTCCAAGCTGGTGAAAAATGTTCTAAAACCATTCAATTTGTGTGAACCTATAAATATGCATAAAACTTCCAAAGTGATCACAGGCTCAACAAATCAGATGCAAGATCACCTCATTAATATTCATATATCTTTCTCATTATTGAACTTTATAACAAATTTACAAACATAAGCATTTATTGCAAGTTTGATCAAAATTGGATCAAAAGTATGGCTTTCAGAGAGATAACATGTTTAGCCAATCAGATAAAAGACCACCTCATCAAACTAGCCCAAGATCTTTAAGATATAAGCCTGTATTCCAATTGTGATCAAAATCAGACTGCAAGTTTGATCAAAGCAGTCATAATCTAAGCCAAACACATGCAAAGATCGTCCCATTATGTATATTCCACATTACTCACATTGTTGAAAATCTTGATAATATCTGCCTATATGTCAAGTTTGATCAAATTTAGATCAGAAATATGGTTTCACAAGTGGCAGCCAACTTAGGCAATCATATATGCATGATCATGATGATATAAGCCTATATTCCAAGTTTGATCAAAATAGCACTTTTCAAACATTATTGTTTATACCATGCTGAAGAAATGGGAGCTACGTGCTTTTATAAATGACACAACTAGCTGACCATTGGATTACAAGTCTGACACTATCAGCTGCGCCACATCAGCTCAGTAAAATCAGATCTGAAATACTGCCTCCAGAGCAGTAGCAAGCTCAGCTAATTGGATGCAAAATCATCTCATTAATATGTGTGGATCTTGCACATTATTGAACTCATCAGAGTTCTTGATGATATAAAGATACATTCCAAGTCTGAGCAAAACTGGATCAGAATTATGGCTTCTAGAGTGGTAACCAGCTCAACCAATCTGATGCAAGATCATCTTGTTATTATACAGGGATCTTGATCATTATAAGAGTCATCTAAGATCTTCATGATCTAAACATATATTCCAATATTGATAAAAATCACAGCAGAAATAAGACCTTTATAGCAGCAACAAGTACAGCCACTTCGATGCAAAATCACTTTATGCACGGATCTCATTAATATCAAAGTTTTCTGAAATCTTAATGTCATCGATTAATTCCAACCTTGATAAAACTTAGATCAGACATGTGGACACTGGAGTGTTAACAACCAATTATTCATGGACACACAACAATGTAGAATGGACTCTGGGCAAAATAGATGTTCAAGTTTCTTGAGGACTGGACTAGTCAATGGCACTGGATGGTAATTTTATTTACTTCTACCCTAGAACCTTTACCATCACTTCTAATTATTTAAACAAGATGGTGGAATCCCTTTGCCTTAGCTCATCACATTGCACACAATACATGTACACCTGTTTTGCAACACTTCCTTTGCAATGACTTTGATCTTTGACATACAAAGATAGCCACTAGATGATAGACCATTGTTGTGTAAACAGTTGGGTAAGTCACATCAAAATATATCCAGCAGTTAAAAAGTATAGATTAGAAATAGGTCACGCTGGGGCTGCAAAGAGTATCAAATTTAGGATCTGATTCCTTCAAATGCTGACTCTACTTGGCCTTCAGTGCTTACAACTACTCACTGATAGCATTAAGTCTAGCTATAAACACCTTCCCAGGCTTTTTTGAAAAATTTAATTCAAAATGTTAGTACATTTTCCACTGATAAAAAATGTGAAGTTTGCTCATATGTTTTGTATATGCACACTAGAAGCTGCACATCAGTAAGAAAAATTGCAATAACAAGATTCCAATTGTCACTCATTTTCAGTTGACCAGCATGTATCTGTCTAGGTAAAGTTCATCAAAACATTTCCACTAGTTAAGTTACAGCATGGACAAGAAAACAGTTTCAAAAGTTACATTTTCCTTTGCTGTGGCCTTGACTTTGAAACTAGAGACCTGACTCTGGTATGTGACACCCTGTCTAGTGTGTACTGGTACCTAAATAGGTATACATATGCATATAATTTCATAAAAATCTCTTAAAGGTTTGCAAAGTTATGGGTCAGACAAGCATAGATTAAAAGACAGACAGATGGATTGTTTCAAGACCAGCACATAAAAAACAAAGATAAACAGGGAAGACTGTATTTATGTCCCAATCCCTGACCTAGCATAGAAACAATGGCAGTGTTCAGGTGAATAGCAGTGTTAAGGTAATCTCTGTCATGTTTACTTGTAAAAATGTATCTGTCATGGCTCCTATCCTTTGACAGTAATTAATACACAGGTAAGCCCATTAACAAAATGATAAATCAGGCTTTTAATGCAATTATCAATACAGAGAAAATACCTTGTATGATAAATCTAAAGCCATAACTTCTTAGAGGAAGGAAAGCAAACGCTGGCTGTTTTGGTGGAAGAACCTGTAAAGGAAAGGATTTCTTAAACTGCACATATTGGATAATAAATCACAAATATTTTAAGTTGACCATTTTTTTCTTGTTGGTAAAAGTAAAGAATATTTTACTAACAGAAAAAACTGAGGTGATAAAAAGAAATGTGTTAATAACAAACACAGTATCACATATTTTATATTTGGTCACTTTGTGTGTGGGGAAAGTTGGCAACACTGATAAACTGAACCTGCAGCTTGAAAAAAGGGAATTAAAGAAATCTGTAAAGGTAAGAAGTGTGCTTAAACAAGAGTCACTCAGACTGGCTGATAAGAATTTATAGATGTCTATAATGCCCATTTTTTGAGTTCTTTCATTTTTTTTAATTCCTGAGCATCAAAGGCAACTCATATTCTTGAAAAAAACCCAAACCAACATACAAAATTTGGTAACAAAAATGGTCAACAGAAGAACAGACACAATTTTACAGTTTCATATAGTTACTTTGATCTTTGATCTATTACTCACAGACTCAATATGGAACAGCTCTTCCTTAAGTGTAATTAAATATGGGAAACTTGAGGAAAGTGTAAGTGGGTGTGAGAAACTTGATGAACGTGTAATTGGTTGCAAGAAACATGAGGCAAGCAACTGGGTGTGAGAAACTTGAGAAAAGTGTAATTCAGTGTGAGAAACTTGAGAAATATGGACTAATCATATGAAATAAAAAATGACACTTTTAGCACCATTGACCTTGACTTTTAACACCTGGACCAGAGAATCATTAGGGAGGCCTCTGCCAAGTTTTGACTACCTTTGAAGTTTGATGAAAACTGGATCCAGGAAACTTGACTTATTGAGCATAATCCAAATAAGATTGCTCACCTCAGTAAATGACATGTTAGCTAGTGAATACAAAATTCATACAGGTACTGAAACTGGGATGGGGTGTGTGAGTGGAAAACAGTTTGGGACATTCAATTGCTAAATAAATTATTGTTTGATGTCTGTGTCATTTATCTTCCATTTTAGACATATAAATAAGAGATTAAACAGCAGATTCTTTTGCTTCATATCTAAGTAGTGTTTTTACTCTTATGGACTGAAATAAGATAGACAAAGCATGGCAAGTATGTTGATTTTCATCAAAATTAAATGGAAAGATTTATTGTTTTCCTCTATGACCTAAGGAATAACCTAAATCTGCAAATGTAGATTTAGCTGTCATGATTTTTTATTTGTTTACTTTGTTCTTGGATAATGAATTATTTTGTATGTTTAAACATAGAAAAAAGTAATATTTTGCTGTAAAAAAAAAACAAGCATAAAATACACCTTTTTAAGTATGAAATGGCCCTCAATTATACAACCAGCATTGGCCCTTAGAAATCTCTCTGCCACCTGCGTCTAGACCCTGGTTTATAACTTAGAAAATTTTCACTGCCTTAGCCTTAAAATATATCATTACGACTATATGGTCTTAAACTAAGTAACAGAAAAGATCGAAAAACAACAAGTTTTGCAATATTCCACAAATAATTTATTTCCCTATTATACAAGGTGAAAATTTCAACAAGAACTTATACTATTGTGAATTAAATTCCAAATAGTCCTGTATAAAGTTCCAACCGAATTCCAGGAGTATTCCAAATAAATTCTGATATTGAATGTGCTGATGTGCCTGTAGCCTCAAATGTGCTAATCTGCTAATGGCCTGGAGTGGGGTGATGTCTTTCAATGCATCAAAATAACATAACCCAAAATGTTCCTGCCTGAATATACTACAATTCTAAATTAATGCTCCAGTCCAAGATTATTATGAGCACTTTGTAATTCCAGTGAATAATATTTTGAATAAATTAATCCATCCAACCAAAAACTGAATACAACCATACAAATGATTCTACTTCAGATATTAAGGCAAGAATTAGTAATTTTTCAAGCGAACAAGATTATATAAAAAGCTAAAACACAATAATAGAGCCAGGATATAGGTGAGCCTCAACTCTTGAACATTCAAAGTTGTCAACTAGTTTACGAATTTCCAAGTGAGAAACTTTGTCCCAAACTCAGATTCATATAAACATCTTTAGCTTCAAATATAATGATCTGAATATTTCATTGATATACTATGTACTGTGTTGTTTACAAAATAAATATTATGGGTTAGGTAGGCCATTAACTTGATTTTGGACAAGGTTAAGTAAAAAATACAGATGTACAGAACACTTAATCATAAGAAAAGCCAATAAATACAAATTGAATATATATAACAATATATACACTTACTTGGTATTACAAGGTGGAATAAATTTATGCATCCAGCATGGATTCCTGGGTCTGCCCTTCCCCCCCCCCCCCCCGGGTTCATTGCCTGAAAACCATTTAGATCCCCACCCAAAGTAGTCATTGTTGTTCAGTGGATAGGGCACTGTACTTACATCTAGATGGGTGTGGGTTCAATTCCCATCATACACCAGCCTGGTTAAGCAGATTCCTTATTTCTTTCTGCAAGGTGAAGAAAGGAGATTTGAAGGCAATGGTTTATCCAACGTTGTATGAGCCATACAGGATGATTTCTGTCAAATGAGGTTAAATTCTGTCAAGCAGTTTTTTAGACTCAGTAAAGTTTTTCAGTTTTCAGGACCAGTGGATCATTTGATGGCAGATATGCATCATTTGAACAAATCTAAAAAAATCTTCATAATGGAATGTTTTCTTCCAAATTTGGTTAAATTTTGTTAAGTGGTTTTTGAGAAGAATTGGTTTAAAGGCTTTTCTATATTTAGTAACAATGACCATATTTGATAATGGACTGGCAACATTTCAGGGTTCAGGACAAAATTTTCCAAGTACTCATCCTTGGATTCCAATAGTTACTTATCCCCATACTCCTTATACTCAACACAGTAAAGTTCTCCACTATACTGATTACAATTTTATTAAAGTACTGCAGATACCTGATGCAAACTTGATACTTAAATGGATCAAAACCATGAACTTACCGTGTTCTAATGCATGTCCCCTTAAATAAACATAAAGGTTAAATTAGTACCATTTTCATTCAGAACCATTTACAAACTGCCATCATGTCTTTGTGAAAACTCCATGCTGATAAGACCATCTATTCAGGATAAGTAACCAGAGAAAGATTTTAGGGATGGTAATCAAGGCAGCAATCTTGAATCAATTAAATACAGGAACAAGTATATAATGGAATAAAGATTTTTTAAATAGAAAAAGTGCAACAAAACTGATAATGTCATTCTTTCAGGAGAAGTAGCTGCAATGAGATTTTCACATTCTGAGAGGACACATAGGTATCAATTTCACTGAGCACCAACTACATCTAGTAAGAAAGATGTTAAGAGAAATGCCAAATTCAATATAATCATGTTAGCCATATTTTTCATGCTGGAGGTTAGTTCTAATATTAGTACCCCTACTCCTACCTCGTGGACGGGGTACTAACATGAGCCTATGTGTGTCAGTGGAGCAAGCCAGGTGTGTTTCACACCCAGCACTTTTTTAGCCTAATATAAACAAGTTTGAATATATTCCTTGCATATAATGAAATAAATTGAGTAGTCCTCTTATTTAATACCGGAATTATTGCAAATCATTGTAGAAATAGTTGTAAAATCTCGTTTACCTTTCTTATCCGATATTTTCGTTTAGATCGTCCGTCATATTAGTTCAAATAATGACTACTTCCGTTCTCAGCCTTGTTTGTTTGTGTGCCATATAAGGACATTGAGGCCTTATTTGGAAACGTAAACAGATGGTAGTAAAACTATGGCGCGGTTTGAGTCGGAAATTCTGCACATTAAAAGTAAATATGGTTTATTGGTGTCTTTAAAATTCCACCAAGAAGCCATTATTCGCCACTTGATTGATAAAAAGGATGTATTTGTCCTTCTACCCACTGGATTTCCACAATTAATGCAAGTATCATTCTCCGTCTTTGCGCAAAGTCATTCAGCAATTAATAGGATAGCGTAGAATATCTAAATATGGTCTGGCAAGCCTTATTTAGAAAAGGGGTCACAGCTAGAGTCTTGCATTATCTGTCATGGCGGACATGGTGAGGTTAGTGTAACCATGCCAATTTATTTTAACGTGTAAGGGCTTAATAAATTCATAATAAACCAAACTTCTTTCACAACATAATTATACTTATGTAGTAGATTTCTACACTATTTGTTTTTCTGACTTTAGTGATGATTTTTTTTGCTCCATTACATGATATGGGATCAGTTCGTAGCCTCAACCACAACAAATCAAGTTGAGGCTACGACATCGTAGCTAGCTGGAGGTATGATCAGCACCATTTTAATTTAGGACCTTCTACATATTATAAGAAGTCTTTGAATAAAAACCCCATGTTAGTATGATCATCTGTTCAGGAGAAACAGCAATACCAAGATTTTAAAAAAGGCTACCATGCAGGCCATAATGGGAGTCTGATTTTAACCATTTTCATTCAGAACCAACTATATATCATAAGAAGTCTTTTAGTGAAAACCCCAAGTTGCTATGACAATCAGTTCAGGATAGTAGCAGCAAAAAGAATTTCTATATGGGCACCATTGTGGCCATGTTGGAGGTTTAATTGTCACATTTTTTTAGACCCAACTAGACATATAATCAGCATTTCAATGAAAACCCCATGTCACTATTGACATCTATTTAAAATAAGGTTCAACAAGATTTTCAAGATGACTGCCACAGTGGCATGTTGAAGGTCAGATAGCACCATTTTTAATTATATTTGGTACTGACTGGACACCAGAATATTTTTTTGTGTGAAAACCCATATGAATAAGACCATCCATTCAAGAAGAGTAGCAATAACAAGATTTTCAAGGTAGATAACCAAGGAGTGCCATTTTCATCAAGGAACAACTAGACCAAGGGATGATTGTGTCTGTAATGTTTCACGGCAATCCTCCTTGTA
This sequence comes from Megalonaias nervosa, assembly GCA_016617855.1. Classification (NCBI taxonomy): domain Eukaryota; kingdom Metazoa; phylum Mollusca; class Bivalvia; order Unionida; family Unionidae; genus Megalonaias; species Megalonaias nervosa. The sequence continues at coordinate 155,252 of JAECUM010001792.1, forward strand.
GTTTAGGAAGAGTAGTGATAACAAACTTGTGCTAACCGACAGATCATGGACAAGCCATCATATTAAGCTATTCTATTCTATGACCAGTAGAGTTATACACTATTCTACTAATTAATAGGTACAGTTGGAAAGACTACTAATTACTCATGCTGAATTTCTTTTGAATGATCAAGTAAGTGGACTAACAACACACAATAAATGTTTCTAGCTGGTAAGAAGAACTTGGAAGCAGTAAAACCATAGTTTAAAACCCCTGAATAAAAACATTTCTACTGCTGATGTAATCTATTGCCGTACTCACATATGCTGAAGCTCTCTGGCCTTTGGGGAGTAGTGGAAAAGCAACAGCAATCTCAGTTGACTCTACTTCTGCACCAGACTTGACCTGAGTACAGTAAATATAATACTGTAAATATAATAAAGTAATTATAACACTGTAAATATAACACAGTAATTATAAGACTCTGTGTGTGTGTGTGTGTGTGTATGAGATTTGGATTTTTAACATACCTTTAACAATTTTTCAGTCATATTGCTATGATGTCTGCAGTGTGGCAGTTTATAGTGATGTCTAGCACTGGGGCATCATGCCGCTGACATGTAGCATGATGTCCCACACAATCACATTATCCAGACACCAGGCCGACTAGTCCTAACACCAACCTCTTAATGCTGAGCGCCAAGCAAGGCAGCTGTTAGTACCATTTTTAAAAGTCTTTGGTATGACTTGGCCAGGGATCAAACCCACAACTTCCTGCATCAGTGGCAGATGCTGTAACCACTAGGCCACCGGAGTGGTGTATTTATAAGACAGTCAATATAAGTAATTATAACACAGCAAATATACTACAGTAATTATAACATAGTAAATACAATACAGTAATTATAACACGGTAAATAAAATATTGTAATTATAATATAGTAAATATAACACATTAATTATAACACAATGTCAGGAATGGCACAAACAAAAGTCATCTGGAGATGACATATGCAAGCTTATGGTCCAGTACACTCAATTTAGGTACTGTTCTGCAAAATTTTGTTTCCAAGGTAACATAATAAAAAAACAGTAAATGCAGAAAATTCTAAGTATCAAAAGGCACTTCCATACAACTTGCTTGAGATGCGTATCAAGTCTGCTTGAAATACAAGTGCAAACAGGTTAATAGCACAGCCTATATGAAAATGGTGGTGCACAGCACAGTGGGCCATACTCAGGATAGGAAATCTAAACAAGTCATCAAGAAAGGACATATTCCATCCCATGTCCCCCATTTATATAAACTGACTATGACTCTAAGTAACCTTCAGTACAGCACCCTCATATTTATAAACTACTTACACTCTAATGTTTCCGTGGAAACATACTGAATGCAAAGGCACCTCTATTCAACTTGCATGAACTAACTACCATGGTGGGCTGAAAGAACATTAACAGTTTCTCGAGTTATGCTCCAAAAATGTAAATGTTTAAGGACATAGAGACAGATAGAAGATAGCATTAACTATATCCCTCCCAACACTGCATAACAGGACTTAAAATAGTCTTTTTACAATTCTGCTTTTAATGTCCTTTTATTGGAAGATGGAACATACAAGTTTTCCATGCTTACACCACCTTGTGCTTGACTGCTGGCAAATGTTTAAATTAACCTTGCTGGATTGTCATAACAATGTCTGTTATTTCATGTGATCAAAGTTTGACTGAAACAAGTTGACATTATTTGTATAGCCCTAGAGAGTTTTTATTTGTTAATGACTTTACAAGGAGTTTTCAAGGAAGTATTTTTTCTTATAGAAATTAAGTTACCTTTAAATGGTACTTTATTTAAATCTAGAAGAAGCAACATTATTAATTAATTACAACAGCAAAGCAATGCTAATGAATCTGGTAACTACATGTATTATTTTTGAAAAATAAAGTTTTAAAATCTGAATTTAAAAAGGTACAAATGTTTAGTTCATTTTTAACATTATATATACAAGAACTCATTGGTATGGAGTTCTGAGCAAAATTCAAGGTTTTCAAAATATACAATCACTTTTGAAGGATAAAACTAACTTTTGTTAACTTCATAGAGTTTTTGCGGCAATGCATTAAATTAAATACTTTTATTAAGGTTGTATGAGACATGCTTGAACTGTTTGAGACTTATGGTCCGGAAACTAAAATGTTTACAGACTGACAGACAAGTTGATTAGAGACAGTGAGACTGAGGGATATCAAAGGAAGCAATATTTCCCAGAATTTCAGAACAAGGGCTTCAATAATTTTTGAAAGTCACTGTTCAATCCATTGATGAAGCTGAAACAGTCAAATCTTATACAATAATCATATACAGCATTCCTGGCAACTCTAACTGCTGACAATCACAAACTGTTGCTTTGATGTAGGCATTTTCTCCTTTGGAAACAACATCATTTACAGATAAGGTATTAAAAAAAACTGATCAAACAAACAACTGAGTTTTTGGATGACAATTTTGCTAGGAATTATTTTCTTCATCCCCAAGCTTCTGGACATCCAAACAGATAATTACATTTTGGCATCCGAAAACACAAGGTAAAGACAGTATGTATGTAAATGAAAAAGTATTATACACTGGGAGGATAAAATTCAGAATTTATAAAATCAACCATTACATAAATAAGTATGCACTGTGACAAGAGACCCATAAATCATGTATCGGTGTATACATGGAAAAGATAGTAATATCTGAAAAGCACTTTTAAAGGCCCATGTCAAATCAATGCATTTTTTTAAAAATTTCATTCATTTAATTAAAATATTTTGTGTCCAAGAATTGGGCAATACACTTGTATAGTGAAGGTGCTCTAGTAAACCTAAACATGTCCAATTTTTTGTTTTGCATGAACTCTGAAATATTCTGGAAATAAAAAGAAAACAATTTCAGAATCAACAATGTTGTACAAAGATTATGAGCATGCATAGCATATATACAGTACATTTGTTGTCCAATTTACCTGACTGGAGATTTTAGAGGCATCCAGCACCTTCTTGATGACTAGCCATCTGTCAGAACCATCACTGTGTTTAATCTCCACCACTCTATCACCAAGATTACATTTCCTCATGGTCTGCACATGACCCTCAATCTAACAGTAAAGAAAATCATAAAGTTTAATATTTCCTCAAATTTGTTCCTTATTTCATTTAAATAAAACATACAAAGTCAAAGCACTGTGAATACTGCTTGCTTGGAGGGCTGAAGATATATGAGTTCCCTATGATTAGATGGAAGAATTCCAGAGAAATTACATTCATGGTCCTTGTTAACTACTGTGAAACATACTGCTATAAGTAATCTTCAAAATATCTTTTAAATGTATTTTTATGTCACTAGAAAATTTATAGAAACATTTCACATTATTGTAGGTATTACTGTATTTTCCTGTTAAAACCATTTTCATATATTACTATCAGAACAATATTCATTCAAGGTCACTTGCTACAAGCAGGTCTAATCATTTACCTAACTTTGAGTTGCCTCCCTTAACAGAAAAAAAATTCTCAATTACTTGAAAGACCAGTGTATCTATGCTTTGTTACCAATTTTAATAAGACCATAAATCTTTTTATTATTGTTACTAAATTAATAATACAACCTATATTTGGTAAAGGAAAATGGACACTGTTATCAGGATGGAGGAACTAAATTCATGTTTGACACATTTACAAAGTTTGGCTGAAATAACCTTGAATGATTTGAGAGTTGTACTGGAAATAAGTTTAGACACAGATGGACAATAACTGTATCTCATTATCTCTTGGGGGTGTGTGTGTGTATATATATATATATATATATATATATATATATATATATATATATATATATATATATATATATAAAGAACCAAGAAGACAGAGTAATTTTCATGCCCCAACATGCCATAATATCTGTTAAGAGACTGAAGTGATTTGTTAATAGATTTCATTATAGAAAATTCATATTTCCAAAGTATATAGGGAAGTATTGCTTCATTAGTTTCAATCCAAAAATGAAAATGAATGGTGGATGTGACTAGCCATAGCTACATCTGGATCACTAATCTGCTATCTGTACTAAGATTACATATATCTTCAACGCTTTCTGAGTCATGCTCCACCAACAAAAAACTGAATGATGGATATATAAATGAACAGAAAAATGAAAAAAATATTAATATGTTTTAAATGAAGAATTATGAATAGAAAAATGTACATGTAAGCCACTAGTCCAATGTGTTTACCAAATTTCAAAGATTTCTTTAATAGTTTTGGAGTTTTGCCCTGGAAACTGAAGTGTGACAAGGTTCATTCTAGGATGCATCCCTGTGCCAGTGATCCTTATTTTTCATCTATGGTGCCTGAAAGTTCCATAAATGGTACCAATATTAAGCATAAATAAGACCTCAAAAGATAATGGTAAGAGACAGTTTCCATTTCCCTGTCAAGCAGCCATGTCCAGAACAGTGGACAGGGTTATTTTAATGAACAAGCAGAATGCAGAAAACAGTGCTCAGATCTGATTTGGCAATAACTTATCAGAAGCATATAATGCTGTAAAATTGAACATTTATTTCAGAATTTAATAAATCCATAACACAAGTACCTGTGACAATGATGTCTTTGAATTTCTTCAGTAAACAAATAAACAGGTAAGGTGTTTGCAACCCCTATTTATTTTCTAAATGACCTCACTTTTTGACCTGTCATTGGGCCCCACTTTTTTTCCATTTCTGGAATGAACACTTTTTCTATTTCTGGAATCAACACTGGTATTTGTAATTGAAGGATAGACAATCAAAGGATAAAAACATAAAAATGAAACTGAGGAAATTAAAGTGTGGAAAATTGATGGATGAATAGACAGACAGAGAGACAAAAACAAAATAAAATACTGAAACTTGACGAACTATGAATAGCAAAAGGCACATCTAGACCACTATTTAATATGTGCACCAAGGCACATCAAGACTGCTATTTAATATGTGTACCAAGGCAAATCAAGACCACTATTTAATATGTGCACCAAGGCACATCTAGACCACTAATTAATATGTTTACCAAGGCACATCTAGACCACTATGTAATGTGTACCATGGCACATCTACACCACTATTTAATATGTGTAGAAAGTTTCATAACAATAAGTTCATTAGTTTCCAAATTAAGCTTTGGAAATGAAAATGTAAATAGACATAAAGGCATATTACAAACTGAGATGGACTAGATGGAGATAGTAATTGTTAGATCTCCCAAAAAGCAAGCTTTATTCAGATTCTGTCTATAGGTAACTTGCTGTTCCATTCAAAGAACACATTACACTGCAGCAATGGCATACAATGAACATTTTTTGTTTGCATTGTCTGATAATGAAGTGTTTTTGCCATTCAAGGATCAGAAGCTTGTGCTGCCGATGATAAAATTACAATCTTATGCACAATACCCATAAGACAAAAATATTTCATTACAAAGTCGATATTTAAGGTGTCAAAATGTCACCATCTGAAAGAGTCATATAAACAGTTCTATTCACGCAAGTTAGCCTTTATAACGCTTTGGGAAAACTAGATCTCTGTTGTGAACGTGCAAAATGAAGCCTGGAAGACACTTTATACAAACAGAGAGGAGGCCCCAAGTGGCCGAGTGGTCTAAAGTGCTCACTGTTACGGATCACTGCCATCTCACCTCTGCCTGTGTGGGTTTCAGTCTGGGGCTCAGCCAATGTGGGTATGGGAGAAAGCTTGCCAGTAGCTTCTCGTGGGTTGGTGGTTCTTTCTGGGGTTTTCCTAGGTTCTTCCTCCACCATTTATACTGGCCACCATGTATAGCCTATCTTGTGCTGAAAAAATGGCATTAAACACCATAACAACAACAACAACAACAAACAAAGAGATGAAGAGAACCTAGATGGTAAAGTATTTAACAAGACAATGAAACTCTAAATGCTATTCATTGCACGTAATAAATAGGAGAATGTTACCTTGTTGTCTATGGTGATCTCCCTTAGTCTGTGCAAGAACAGAAGCAGTGACGGGTGGATATCATTGAAGCGTGCTGCTAGTGTCCTAGACTGGGTTTGCATTTCTTCCTTCAATGGGAGAACTATTTTTGTTATCCACCTGTCAGAGATGAGGATGAAACATTTTTAAATGTATTTAAGAAGTTTGCTTTATATTTCTAGAAAACAGAAAATAAATGGTATATTAAAATGAATGCCAAGATACAAAGATACTATAGATAGGAAAAAGCAAATTACTTTTGGATAGAAGACATCACTCTTATCACTCAAAATGCATCTTAAAAATATCAATGTCAATCAAAGGCTAGTTGTGACACTCTTCACTTATCCAGTCCGATGTAGCTGACTTTTAAGAAAATTGGAATCAAAAGTATGGGTACCAAAATGATACCATAGAATTTTAATTTTCACAATAATACATTAAATTAAAAGATAATGTCATATTGCCACATCAGATTTGTTGATATGAATCTGTTTTGCTGATATTTTATAATCAAAATCCCTAAAACATCTTGGAACTAGAATCTTCTGGATTTAAACACTGAAAATGGTTTAAACATAATCAAATAAGGAACAATAGTACACTGCATGGTACAGTATAAGTCTGCCATGTGGTACATAATGTTATACTTTTTATAAATGTAAAATTCTCTTTTGTTGCTCGGATACTCAGGTACCTAAGATGTAGTACCCACTTAACTTGTATACTATTGTGCTGTCACTGTCATCTTGACCTTGAACCCACTGACCCCCAAATAAGAGTTTTTTTCCATTGTTTCATATATAAGCCAGCCATAAAAAGGCTGCCAAAAGTTAAGCTACTGATGAACTTTAGACTTGGTACATGGTAAAGAAATTACTGTTTGAGTCTGTAAACCTTGAATTTGACCTTTCAAGTCTGAAATGAATAAAAAATCTGGTCTCCAGTTCAGCCATCCACAAATCTGGTAATGGTAAAACTAAAGAGAGAATTCAAGTTAGTATTTTTTCTTATTTTGGTCTTGGTAACCTTGACCTTTAACCTATTTACAAAGTGTATATGTGCTGTTCCTGTCTCACAAGCCATCCAAAAAGTCTGGTCATGGTTTGTGGAATAGGACTTGAGATATCTGTAGGAATACCATTGCTTCTTGGAGTCACTATGACCCACACCAATGACCTTCTTGTCTCAAATTTAAGCTATATGCACAGTTCAGTCATGACAAGTAGTTTGGTACTTTTGCAAAAATCATTTGTTTTCCTTCTCCTGTCATGATGACATTGAATTTGACCTTTTGACTCAGGTTTCTTCCTTATCTCTGATGTAAGATATGCACAAAGTTCAGTGAAGGAAAGTTAAAAAGAACTCAATATATCATGCAGAAGCCATTGTTTTTCCTATAGCCACAACGTCCCTGACCTTTTAACATTTAACCCCAACATCAATATGTCTCTTTCTATCTCATATGTAAGACATTACAATGTTTGGTCAAGGTATCTAGCATACAAGCTACACTATAGTGCAGTGTTATTTTTTTGACCTTTCAGTCTCAATGACCTTGACCTTTGACCCTAAATCACTTGGCCTCCCCCTTGCCCCAAGGCATGCTACTTATGGAAAAAAAATAAAGTTAATTTCTGTACATGAAATAGGGAACAGACAGACAGATTGATGAACAGCATCATAACATACTCTCCATCTTATGCAGGTGTATAAAATCTCAACCACGTTCACAGATGTATAAGGTGCATCAGCTGCAAGCAACACAAGCTGAATCCAGCAGGTAAAGATTGACACCGACATCAAATCATAACTACCATGAACAGTGAAGACAATGGCCTGTTAAAACATTAACCCCTGCTGCCTCAATAACTCATCGTAGTTTACCTCCCTCATCTCCCAAGTGCCTCGATAGTGTGACTGAGTTTACCTAGCTTTTATCCCAGGTGCCGAGTTTGAGTGGCAGTATTTGTCTAGGCTTGTATCCTGCATGACAAGTTAAATCGATGCAAACCATTGGTTGATTTCAAGCCATTTCTTAATTATGCAGGCAGTTTAACCAATAAAATTTTAGCTTACAAAGACAGAGTGAACATTGCTGAACAAAGGGAAAAAAATTTGACCTCGATAGTGGCAAAAATAGTGGAAATATTCAGATCAGAAAGTGATGAAAATTATGAGAATCAGCTGCTGGGAGTAGACTTTTACTTGACAGACTTTGATGGTGCATTCACACGAGGTTAAGTTTGTAAGAAAGATGACAAGTGGATGTACATAAAATGGAATGAGTTTCATGTGTTGATAGTGTTAATCATTCAGTGTGAATTCATAATGGATTTTTATGGATTATTCATGGCATGAGAAACAAATTGGTAAGAAAATCATTTATCTTTATGCATCAGTTTTATTTCTGTATGTAGCATGAAATTTATACCATTATGTACGTAATTTTATTGAGAACTACTGTGCCAAATTTTAGCTTAATTAAAGGAACATAAATAAGAAAATAACATTTATTGCAAGTAGCTCCCTCTGTAAAAATATGCAAGCCAAGTACTCTCAGCAAGTCTTATGGATACAGGCACTGGTAAGGCTAACACTGCTCTAGGTGATCTCTCTGCACATATGCTGTAGGGGAATGGCTAGCTGTTTGGCTCAGGGGTTAATGTGTTAATGACTTATGTGATGTCAGTTATAGGTCCATAATGTTAACAACTGGAAATACATTATGTTGGAAACAATATGGTGCTTATTTACCCATCCTCTGTCTCCCATTTGTCCTCTGTTACCCAGTTTGGAAGAATGTATCCCATTGGACCACCATGGACATCAAAGCAGATATGGTAGCCATTGGAATGAACTTCAGGACAGTCGGTCACACGGAAAACAGACTTGAAACCAATTCCCTTCTGGCCTGTATCAAAGTAACATGCAATTACCATCTCCTCATATTTTGAAGACAACATGCATGGAATTATGTAGCACTGCCTGTTTTAGGATGATGCTGTTCCATTCCTTCTAAACTCTCTAAGACAGACACCTGAAATCTCTAGGTTGGGTATGTTAAACTTACCATGAAGAGGGCTGAATAGCAATGTTTAAAACCACAGAGTACAATATAAAAAAAAACCCTGATAAAATCAGGTTGCATGCTGGATGTGGCCTGATGGCTGTATGTTGCATCTGCTTCCTTTGGGCAAAATTGGATGAGATTTGTAGAAGTGTAAAATTGTTCTGCAAATTGAATCTATTTATTTATTATCTTCAGCCTATATTTATTTGATACACAACATTTTTAGAACAAAGAAAATAATTACCAACATTATTAAATGTAAGCGTCTGGGATGGGGTAAGATGAAATCTTACTTGTTTCTGGAGTTTGCCAATGAAAGATCAAGTTTATAATATTAATCCTATGAAATCTGAATCTCTACAGTGTGTGTGTGCATGTTGTTGTTGTTGTTGTGTGTGTGTGTGTGTGTGTGTGTGTGTGTGTGTGTGTGTGTGTGTGTGTGTCTATATATATATATATATATATATATATATATATATATATATATATATATATATATATATATATATATATATATATATATATATATATATATAAGAAACAACAATTTGTTAATGTCAGAAAAGTTAGACTTGTCAGAATTACCACATATGACTGGTGAATATAAGATTAGACTTGCAGTTTAATTAATAGATTGGACAATGGCTGTCAAAGACTACTGAAGCCTTCATTCCAAAGTTGCTTACTTCATTTCAAAGATGCTGCAGTCAAGTGGCTTATGATTTGTGTGCCAGACTTAAGACCGCAAAAGTGCAGGTTTGAATCCTATCATCGGACCAGCCTGGATCAACTACCACGATGTCCTTGGGCAAGGCACTTTACTCCAAATGCCTCTGGCACTAAATAATCTACTTATGTTGCTGTAAAGCTCCGAACTAAATCAAACCAAAAACTTTATTCAAATTTCGTCAGTTACAGTCCCAAGTATGGCACACTATGTTCTACACCACAATTTTCATATGGGCTGAACTGTTAGGCAATCAGGGCCTGCACTGCAACAGACAACTGATAACAAGGCATGCTGCATCAACAAGAGGCATGAATTTTAATACAATGCATTATTATATTATTAAAATTCAAGCTTCACCATGACATCTGAATGGGTTTGTTGTAGGGAAAACATTAAATATGATTGAGCATCATCATCTCCATTTCTCTCCCTTGCTTAAATATTACTGAAGAAACAGCTTTTAATAACAAATATGTAAATTTAGTTTAATGTCATTTACCTAAAATGTGAATATAGTGACCAATCAGAATGGGATTGCAAAATTCCAGATGCCAGGCATACATTATCTAAGAATAAATGCTGCCTAAATTACATACTTTAATCTACAAAACAAAGATTATGATCTTTCATTGATCCATAACATATCTATCTGATAATGGGGCAAATACGTTCGATATATTCAATTTATACAACATTTTATGAGTAAGATAAGACATCTACAGTGCAACTTACAACAACTGATTATCTTAGACAATTGCAATGCTGTTTACACAGGATGAACTGAAATTATTTAAACAGTTAAATGGTATGAGAAATAAAATGTTAGATCAGTTTTATTAATTTATCCTATCTTTTCAGCAACTGTTGTTTTTTCTTCTGTGAAAACTACTCAATTTAATTTTGTACTGGTATGATTTTTTCTTATATCATGCCTATCAGTCAATCTTGACATACAAATTAAATTATTATATATATGACATCTTATGAAATCTTGATTTTCAGGCAATTTACCCCCAAAACATTCATTTAAAACTAACATTTAAAACTAAGGCAGATAATCTTAAAATTGTTGTTGTTGTTGTTTTGGGTTTAGCACCAATTCTTAGCACAAGATAGTCTATACAAGGCAGCCAGTATAATTGGTGGAGGATAAACCTGCCAAAAACCCCATAAAAACCAATGACTCACGGGAAACTACTGGCAGCTTTCTCATATACCCACACTGGCAGAGTCCAAGACTCGAACCCACACAGACAGAGATGAGATGGCAGTGATTGGTAAAGGTGAGCAGTTTAAACCACTAATCTTAAAATAACAACTACTAAAGTCTGTCATAGCCAACAGTTTTCATTTTTTTACACAGAGGGCTCTGTAAGAAATTAAACTGCCTTTCTGTTACTTAATTAAAACTCTCATTAATTTTAATTAGTGTGTTCAACAAGCAGGATCAAGCAACAAAATAACCAATTATGACTGTATGAAAACTCAGGGTGCATTAAAAAATTGTTCAGACCAAAAATTTTAAGATGTCCAAAAACTTGGAGTAACGATAGTAACTCTTTTGGGGCAGGGATACAAGGAAAATGGATTGGTGGGATAGACATATGTGGATTAGATACAATAAATGAGAAGTATAGGATGCTGCTGCTGACTTTGCAATATCTACATGTAGATTGTTACTCCAAATCAATATCTACATGTAGATTGTTACTCAAGACTATTTTTACATCTGACTTTCAACTATCTTTTCACCTAATGTTTATGTAAATTAGATTTTAATGATCTTGGCATTCAACAGGAGACAACTTTAAATTCTGTCTATTGGTGCTGCCACAAAATATATCCAGACACAGTAGCAATGGGTGCATTGCAAAGGGTTCTGCTCTCTACAATTCATTTAATATAGCCTTAGACAAAAGAATCTTTGTTGGAAAACCAAAGTTTGGAGATGAGTATTCAGGGAAAATAAACATTCCAAATCATAACATTGAAATGCTCGAGATCAAAATTATTCAAGAAATCATCAATATAATGGTGCATTATAACTTTAGCTTAAATGTAACAATCCTTAGTAAAGTTATACTGTGGAACTCCAGGTTAGGAAGATGGGCAATGACAGGCCTTAACTATTTTAATGCAGAACACTTGAAATTCAAGTCATTCAAGGCCTCATCAATGTTAAGCTCCATGACAAATTTAGTTGGAGACCAACAATGTTTAGTAAAGTTTTTTTTTGTAGAAATCTTGGGCCAAAGGAGTGATGTAAATGTCATGGGATGCTGGAAATCAAACTTGCTCAAGGTCTCATCAATCTGAACACAAATTGGTTGAAATCCAACAAATTCTGGCGAAATAATCTTTTGGAAACCAAAGACTGATTGACGAGTAATCAAGGGCCATAACTTTTCTATAAAAGATTTAACCTACTATATGTCACATATAGGCTAGTGTGATAATGTTCATACTAAATTGCATCAGAATATGGTGAATAGTTCTCTGGATATGCTGATTAGAAGCAACATCACATGTGAAGATGTTAAGCTTTTTGTCAAGGGTCATAATTCTATTTAAATGGAATTGACAAGACCAATACAAGGCACATCTAGGGCTATGAGATAATGTAAATTACATCAGACTCTGTGCTATGTGAGTTACAAGGCTCTGCAAAAAGTGGAGATGTAATACTGATTTGAGAAAACAACTCACTGAAAAGTGAACCAGAAAAGAGGAAACCTTTAAAAGCATATCTACATGTAACAGGCAATTTGCCTAACAAATGGCATCCAATTTTGTGTAAACATTACAGAGTTTAGCTGGTTAAAAGTGTGTATGGATGCACAGACAGACAGACAGTGATTAATATAGGGTTCCTGTATCTTGATGCAAAACCCATTATAATGAAATGAGTGATTTCAAATAGTAACAAACACACAACGAAGGTGACAACATTCATAACTTGCAAAGTTTTAAACCAATCTGTAAATGATATTCAACATAGTCTTAATTATCAATATGTCATTCAAATCATTTTCAATGTATGTGGTACTGAAAGTTTTAATTCTGGATAAAATTTCATACATGACAATGCAAATATATACCTTCATGAATTTTCTATACTTAAGCTAGTTTGTTTTTTTTACAAAAAAAAGTAAAAATATAGAAATAGCTTAACCTTCACTCCGTACCTATGTATCCAAATTTGTGCTTGCCCTTTGTACTCCGCCCCACGTCACACAAGGCACGAATGTCCTTCTCCCTAAAACCACATTCATTGTTAAGCACCATGATGTATTTCTCATTAATAATAAACCTGGCCGAGGGGCATGCATCATTTTCACCAGACAAAATTTCGTCTGGATAGTTATTGTCATCTGCATTTTGAACAAGCTCCAGCACAAAGTGAGTGTCCTTACTATACAGGTCCTTGGACAGACGGTCAAGACTTCGCCCTAATCTTTCCTGCTGAACCTATTGTACAAATGAAATGATACTATAAATATTTGGCTGAATTATAGATACAATAATGTTATTTTAGCAAAACCTTTGATTACACTTACCTAGCTATGAAAATTACTCACTCTGACTCAATTATAACACATCAATATATACTCTATTTGTATTCTGCTTCTGCCATGTTCTTGCATCCTTAAACAAAAGGAATCATTCATTGAGGGAATGTTGCCAGATGTTTAGAGAATGTTGCCAGATATTTGCAGTGAGGATCAAAAGGATCATTTGTCCAGAGAATGTTGCCATACAGTGAGGGTCAAAAGGATCATTTGTCCAGAGAAAGTTGCCAGATATTGTCAGTGAAGGTCAAAAGGATCACTCATCCAGAGAAAGTTGCCAGGTATTTACAGTGAGAGTCAAAAGGAACATTCACCCAGAGGAAACTTCCAGATATTTAGTGAAGTAAAATTTGCTTATCTTACCAAAAATGCCAGTTTTTACTAAACTGAATTAAAGGAATAGACTTCATTGGATAGCCAGTACATATATAAAGGAAGGTTACTGGGAAAAATTATCGGATTTACATTATGCAAGATCAAATTTTATTTGTGCTCATATTCAATGGATCAGGGATATATATCTTCAAAATACCAAACAAACTTTCGTAATAAATAATATATACAGATCCTGAATCACTTACTAAAGCCTTGGTTTAGTGAAATGACTTTTGATGATGAATTCACACTAGATAAATTATAAGAGAATATACTTCTCAAATTAACATGAAGATTAATTTTACACAAAGTATAATGTTTTGTACGGTAAAAGTTTGAAGGTAATATTAGAAATTTATTAAAGACCAGACATCTTTGCAAAGTTAAATTCAGCCATCAGCAAGAATCAATCTGAATCAGCTGTCATGCATATTGCCATATATCATCAACTGCAAACAATTTAGACCCTGGTGGTAGATCAGTGTTTATATTGTTTGTTCTATTGATTACTCCTAACAAACTGCATAGACCCAGATATGATGGCACATTATGCAATAACAGATCTGGGTCTGTGCAGTTTTCAACTGGATTGGACTTATAAGAAAGTATATATGATAGTTTCATCCTATGAAGGATCAATTATAGAAATCTTGTTGCCTCAGGTAACTGATAAAAAAGATGACATTCATATAAAGGACAATATTGTCTTTGACACAACCCTCATTATCCCCAACAAGAAGTCCCAATAAAGACAATATTTTCTATTCAATGTATGATAAAGATGAATGAACCTGCATAAGCCTCTTTCCATCTTCATTCAATTCTACACCTATTCCAAACTCATCTCTTCTGATTTCATTGATAAGAGTAAGGCAGGGATCCTGTTCCTCAGTTATTTCTTCTTCTGACTCTTCTTTGAGGCTTTCCAACTCCTCCCCTTCTACTACTTCTTGATTCTTCTCACTGTCTGTTCCATCTGACAGAGTGCCTGTAGTCTCATCTGTTCCTTTGTTGGGGTTGGCTACTGTATATGTACCCTCTATCACTTCCATGTTTAGGTACTCTTTAATTTCTGTATCAATGACTGCCGCATCATCTGACTTTTTGTACTCAGTTTTGCCTGCAAATGGTCACAATTTTAGATGAGAAAAGCAACAAGCTTCACATGAATAATGTCCAGATATATTTTTATCTCTTTTAATCAATAATTTCTACAGTCAACGGTTCTCTTCCTATCCACAGGGATGTCTTTTCATTACATTTAGCGTTCAGGAGCCAAAGTTTCTTCTGAAATGACAATACCCTTTTTTGTTATTTTTTTCCCTTCCTACCTGAGATTACTGCCTCCTTATGCAGAAAACGGGCAGACAGTGTTTAACTTTTTTACTAGCAATAATAAGCATTTGCCTCATTATCATTATTTGCTATTTTTCTTCCTCACTTTTTTTTTATATCAAAAATTCATCAGGTAACAAGCACTGAATATATTTTTAATAATTTGAAGTTTACTGAGGAAGTTCAAGTCAAACTGATTATTTTTGAGCATCTGTTTGATTACTGTAGAATTTTCTGATAACTCATTGTCCAGAGCACCTGATTGTTTTATGAGTCAGTGAACCAAATGGTCCATTACATTCAAGATGGTTTGTCAGAAAGACAATACAGCTTGAAGGTACAGTGTAGTTTTTCTAATATTGGGGATAACCTGCACATAACAAAGTAATTAAAGCCATACAAGAAAGTAAATGTGACCTCCAAAATATTGACAGTGATAGATTTGTTAGGAAAACAATGTATACACTGGGAATGGCCTGTAAATAACAAAGTCATACAAGTAAGAAGGTCACTACAACCTATTCCCTGATGTGGTTTTGAATGATGCAAGGAATAAGATTGATATCCTTCATATAAATAACATGCTACAGCTGGAGATTTGCCAGGAGCAAAAAATAATTTGCACAGGAGTTATCTGTAAATAACAATGTCATTAGAGTAAGAAAAGAAGGTCAATGTGACCAACTTTGCCCTTGGTGAATTAAAACAATGCAAGAAACAACCTTACCAAGTTTCATGAATCAGGACTGTGCAAAATTGTCTTCCCATCCATCAGTGTAAAGCAAATTACTCTGGAAAAGTTACTTGTCTATACCATTCTTTTATTTGTAGCACTTTCCAACTTGATAATATTTGTCATTTTCCAGAAACTAATGCATATTGTTGTCTAAAAGTAGCATTTCTAATTATGTGGATGTGACTGTTATTAGTAGGTAATAAATTATGTACTGCAATGTGAGGCAGCCATGTCTTTTGTATGAAATCTACTGTACATGAAATTTTGTGTTTTAGCAGAGTTGGTCTGAACAAGATACTTTAGCTGCTGGGTGTTAAATAAAGGCACCTTTTCATTTATTGCCTAGTACCAGATGCATTTATTTAGCAGAATACAATAACAAAAGTGATTTCTTTCAAGGGATGGGTGGGGCATGTAATTTGACACTATCATAATACATATGGTATTGAAGACGTGTATTGTTATCTAACACAGCTGGCAATATTAAGCTTATTTTTAGAATGATTAACCTGCTCACTTGACATATTTAGTAGCTTTGATATCAGAATGACAGCTAAGTTTTAATTACCACACATAAAATAAAAGTTTCTATTTAACACACGTCCCCTAAAATGGCAGAGAAAACATGAACTTTTGAAAGGAGCGTTAATTTTACCTCAATAAACAAAATAGAATATACCCATTATAAGTAATTAAAATTTTAATATAAATAAACAAGCTGATGTTAATTTACGTCTCAAAATCTAAATTATTTAGGGAACATATGGGCATAAGGCATCTATACCAGCTTTAACTCCACATAATGTGTTGCATAAATGTTATTTGATTAAGCAATGACTCACATCTCCTGTGGACTTTAAAGTGAGCTCTTCAGAAAACTAAGAAACTGCTTTGATCAGAGAAT